>CAKXYN010000005.1:10462500-10610000 GCA_935064755.1 Tragelaphus eurycerus | reverse complement strand
ATGAATTTATTGTCTTAGTATATTGTAGTTTTCAACCCTTATTTATTTACCTCAGAACAGGCAACAGATATAATTTTAAATTATTGTGAGTTAGTTTTATTACCCAGTTGAAATTATTCTGAAGTATATTTTTAAATGAAAGTGACAGCTTTAAAGTGTTATGAGGGAGGAAATTAAAGTTGTGCGTTTGAGTTAAGACAACCAAGAGCTCAGTCATGCTGTGGGCATAATTCAGGGCATCTAGGAATGAAATCTGTTCTTAAAGAGAATTGATGGTGGTTTTAGGTTAGCATATAAAATCGCAGAGCTGGTGCTCAGTTGAGTACTTGGCAGCTTATAGATGTTACTGTCATGTAAGTTACACTAGACACAGAGTGTGCACCACTGTGGATAAACAACAACAGGCACAGACGCAAAAGACAGAATCCAAATGCAGACATGCAAGATGCCAACTTCCATCCCCTCCTTCCCCAAGATGCTTTGTAACTAGTGTGGGGATCCTGCTTTTAAACAGATTTGCAAAGGTTAATTGGGCTGGGATATTTTAGATTCTGTTACACATTAATGAAAATGCTGATTTTGAGCTGTCATGACTCTAGTGCTTTTTATACTGTGATAATTATTTTAAAACTTCTGTCTTCTGTGTTGTTGAATACGTCTTGGCAGAAAGCCTATGTGACCTGATTAAACCTATGAATTGTCAGCTGTGATCTATAATACTCAGATGAGGTTGCTGACTGGGCATCACTTAGGAAGTTCTTGATTTAAAAACAAAATTAGATTGAGACCACTGTGCCCAGCACTGCATTGCCATGTTGATGGTACATTTTTAATCCTGTATTTAGTGTCCTGGTTTGATGGCGATTGCTTAACAAATTCATTTAATAATATATATTTTTAAAGCATAGCTAATTACCTCATAAAGTATGTATTTCTCTTCTCTCCCTGAAATTAAATGATGGAAAAGCCCATCTAATCCTGTTTATTTTCTAATTTTTGGATATAGCTTGTGAATATATTATGGGATTTAAAATTCTGTTCTTCCAACAGTATGGAGAAACAGAATAACTGCCTTTTGATGGGTTTGTTTTGTATCCTTGGAATTATTTTTTTCTTTGTCAAAAATCTTGAAAATTTTACCCCCTTCCCATTTTTGCTTAACTCATCTAAATCTGGGAAGATTGGGTGTTAGAATATTCTGAGAAGTCAGGGTTACCTTTTTCCAAGGATCTAATCAGAATATATTGAGAGAGAGTGATATTAGACATTTCATAGAAGTAAGAATTTTCATTCTTACTGGTACTTATTGATAAAATGCAAACAGTGAAATTCTCAGCATGAATTGTAGTGCACTGATGTTGTTTGATCATTTACTCAAATAAATAAAATACTCACACTATTTGTCCTGTTTCTCGCTTCTTCTCTCTCTGTCTCTCTCTCTCTTTCCTTGAAGGTCTCAGCATCAGAGGAGCCCAGGAGGAGGACCCTCCCGATCCCCAGCTAATGAGACTGGACAATATGCTTTTGGCAGAAGGGGTTTCAGGTCCTGAGAAAGGTGGGGGATCGGCGGCAGCAGCTGCAGCCGCGGCAGCCTCTGGAGGTTCTTCAGATAACTCTATTGAACACTCAGATTACAGAGCCAAATTGACCCAGATCAGACAAATCTATCACACAGAACTGGAGAAATATGAACAGGTCAGCAGCCGCCACTCTCATAGTCCTGCACAAACCCTCTATTGCTCTTCTAATAGACTGCGCTAACTAATTCTGAGGGCTGTGAGGGGTAGGTGTTAATAGACAGAGCAAAATAAATAAGGTCAATCAGAAATCCAAGTGAACTGTTGAATTCATGAAATGAAGTCCCTTTGAGATTTTAGAGGTGATGCTAAGCCTATTTTATCCCATCTACTTGCTTTAGTTTTACTCATTCCCCACATTATATGCCCTTACGGCCACATCTGCAGCCATCCTTCCCCTGTAACCTCACTGCTTGGTGCTCGTCAAAGCTCTGGATCATTAACATTTATGCACCGGCCTTGTTCATAGCTATTATAACAAATTTTAAGGGGAAACCTTGCCTAGCGAGCTCTGCCTGCTATGCTGTGAGCTCTAGAATCCTCCTAGGAGTTAATACTTAAGGATTATGCCCAACTGAGGGGAGGGAGCTAACTTAACAAAGTGAGCAGGTTCTGGCCTTTCTCTCTGAGCAGACTTCCCGAGATAATTATAGGTTTCCTGGGGCAGAGAACACAAGGCATTGTGTGCTAAATTCCTGATTAGAAAGAAAGTATGGATTAAAAATGCTGTTCTCAGCAATTATATTAACCATACTTCATTGAATCTAAGATATCTTTGATTTTAAGCTGTATCATTGTGTATGGTACCACCACCAAGAAAAAGTTAATTGCCCCATTGAAGTATAACATGCCATTGATACTAAAATGCTTCCCAGAGATGCTAAAATATGAGGTAGTCTTAGATTCAGTAAAATAAGGTAAAATGTTGGTGGTTCATTTTAAACATATTTTAGTTGTTCATTAAAGACTAAAAACCTGCTTAGTTTGAGGAATTCTCACTGAAAGGTAATTTTTAAAAATTATTATGGAAATGGTTAAGTGTACTTTTAATAAAGAGACTATTAAGCTGAATCCTATGAAACTGTCAGGTTTTTAGGTCATAAATAGTTGTATATTGGTTATAGAGTTCACCCTAAAATAAGAAACCTCCTATACCCATCATCCAGATGAATAGTAAAAATCAATGTCAATCTTATTTTGTTTATCTCCCCTCGCCCCCCCTCTTTTTTGGGAGGGGGTATTTTAAAATAAGTCCTAGACATCATATCATTTCATCCATAGATACTTCACTGTGTAGTCAGGCATTTATTAAAGTTCAAAGACCTTAGTGTTAGTTTTAATATTGATTTTTCTTCTAAGTTCCCTGTGTAGTTTTAGTTGTATATTTTTTTCATTGCCTTCTCTAATATTCTGGATATGATATTAATAAGCAAATGCTGGATTCTGTCCCAGAGGTGAGTGTGTTTTGAGGAATGGTAGAAAGATTTATGTAGCTTTATGTTAATATACAATATAAATTAATATTATAAGATGTCTTTTTTTCTGAATAGGCTTTCTGGGATCTCATACTGTATCTCTAGTCTCATTTGCAGGAATAATTTTTCGTGGAAGATGTGCAAATGAGAATTTTGGAAAAATAGCCTGTGTATGTATATTAAAAAATTGAGCTTTCTGATTTGACATATGAATAATTGAGAATAAACAAAGTAAGTCATGGTTGAAAAGGTTGCCCTGAGCATTAACAGTAGAAAACGGCTCTAATTTGTAAGATAACCCTAATTGCATAACTTTATGTTAAATACATCTGTACATACTTACTAAATAAATACTAGTCACTTTGCATGGAAAGATCTGTAGAATTAGGCGTCAATTGGCCAGTACTTATAGCTGAGGAATTAAGGTGGTTCCTTACTATCTTCTGCCATATTCCTTCACAACAGCCTCCTTATTTTCTCCCTTTAGCCCTGTTGGGTGAAACTGGCATCAGTCATTGTCATCAAGGTTTTTGTTTTGTTTCTTTTAAAAACACACATATACACACAAAATATTCATATACTAATCTACTGTTTGTATTTTTGTTTTAAATATCAGACTGGGAAATAATGAATTTTAAAATTTAATCATGAATCTTATTTCTAGATAGGCTCAGTAGCCTAATAAAAACCATTGAATGTATATTTCCTGTTTCATTTTTAGCACAAGAAATAATGGATGTGTGAAATCTATGCAGTATTATGGACAAATAAAACAAGACGACTAGTTGACTGATTCAACAGAAATTTAGTTTACAAATTTTCTCCTGTAGGTTCTGAATTGGTTTAGAAATAACATTAGCATTTAGTTCTCTTGAGTGGTCTTTGGGGCTGGTTTTTATTGCTCTCCTGTTTGTGGTTCCTAAGTTTGTTAGGATCAGTGAGTTGACCTAAGATAGTCTTTTCTTTTCAAACTTTTGGGATACGGGGACATTATCTGAGATAGAACTTTCAAGGATCTACTTTGGAGTTACTAGAAGAGCTGTGAAGGACTGAATGAGATGAAGGCATCAGTTCAGATGAAGGCATGATATTTCTAAAATAGATGATGGTATTATAATTTTCATTTTACAGATGAGAAAATGAAACTCAAGTAATTTGTCCAGTGTCACACATCTAGTTAGTGTCAGAATTGGGTTTTGAAATCAGTTTCTGACAATATGCCTTCCTTTCCCATTGAATTATGCTGCTACTTGTGTATATAAAAGAACAAAACTCAACAGAGTAGATTTTAAAGATCTTATTGGCTTTATTCAGCAATTCATGAGTCAGTTACCGTCTCATCTAGCAAATAGAAGGAGCTATACAAAATGAAAGATGCCTGTAGGCAGACAGGAACACAACAAGGAAGTTAGACTACCAATGAAAGAATTGGCTGAGGCAAGTTCACCTTTCTTTAAGGCATGGTAGGTTTCTATCAGGCAGATTACCTCACTCATGCTGAACCAGTAATTCCAGATTGGTTTAAGATTACATTCCTAGGAGAGGCTGAAACTGTAATTACATAGTCTTGGTTGGGTGGCTTGGAGTATAGCATAAGTAACTCCATTTTGGGTCTCTTATCTTGTTTTTAACTATTAGAATTTGCAAATAATTCAGATACATCCCAGTTTTTCTCTGATTTGCTCATGTTGGATTACATTTAGGATGGAATTAGAATAGAAATGGGCAAAACCCAACTATTTTAATCCCTTTACATTTAATTACAGTTAATCCCTTAACTATTAAAATCCCTTAGAAATTATAGTTTTCCTCCTAAAATTACATGAGCATGGGTACTTGAGTGACAGAAACCTTATTAGTAAGTAGGAAGAACATATATGTTAAGGCAGAGGCTTTGTCAGAAAATGGTGTTGAGTCTTTTGCTAAAAGAATTAAACTGCATTGGAATCTCAGAGCTATTTACTCCACTGTGTTTTGCAATGAAGCTGTAATGAAAATGTATCTGAAGCCTGTTTAGATTTAGATTGCCATAAAATTAACAAACACCACCACTGCAGTAAATTAAAGTACCTTATAAACACAGCCACATTTACAAAGCTAAGCAGACTAGAGCTACAGTTAGAGCAAAATTAAATCCAAGCTGCAAGGCTCAGCTTAATGTGTATGTTTTAGGAATGGTACTGTGTTTAAAATCCTGTCCTTTTTTTTTACTTCCAGGAAATGTCCTTTTATCATATGTTTACATTATATAGGCTCAGATGTAATGATTTTTAGTGATAATGATCTAAATTCACTTATAAATGCTCTTGAAATATTAGACATAGAATATATATTAAAGTAAGGTTCTTCAATATTACTACCCCCTAAAAGGAAAACCAAACTTATTTTACTTTTCTCTTGTTGATCCTGACACCCAAGAGGAATATGATAATTTTTCAAAGCTTGCAGCGATTGGGTTGTAATACTTTCATCTTGGGTGCACTGCCTTCCTCTTTAGCTGGGAGAAAAACCTGGTTGCCTCTTTGTCTTCTTATTGATTAGCTACAAATTTGTTTATATTTTTTAAAGAGGGGAAAAATAAATTTTTTATTTTGTGCATACAAGACCCCATATATTTATAAGACTGAAAGACGGCCAGGCAGTGGAGGTTTATATGCCATCCTGAGCTATGGGATGGGATTCACTACAAGTTTTGGAAAATCTTTTTACTCTATCTTTCAGATATGCCCTTATGATTAAAGTATTAGAATAGGTGAATTCCTAAAGAACTTGAGCCAAGCATCCTGGGAAGCCTGCTCTTAAGAATTAGAGGCCTTCTTGATCCTTCTACGTCTCTACCAAAGGGAAATGGATACCATTGGTTTTTGCAAATGAAATTTAACTTCAAGATTTGTTCTGGGATAAAAAGGAAAAGATATATATCATGCCCTGTACAGTTTTTGCACTTTGCTTGTACCAGAAGAAATGCTTGTACACAAGCAATTCACTTCATAATTTACAGTTGCTATAATAGAGATGACATATTGAAAGCTATCTACTATAATTACATTGAAATACATTTTTGCTGAAGGCAAAAGTGTTATAAGGGTCTCAACCCTCCCTAAGCATCTGGAAACCTGCTTTCTGAGTTCACAGATGTCTTTTGAATTTGCCTCAGATCAGGTAAAACATTGGAGCTGAGCAGGTACACTTAATGTGCTCAAGACCAACTAGGCACTGTTTGGCTAACAGAGGACTCCCAGACTACAGGGGATTGCGGGGAAATGGAGAATGAATGTGCAGCCTAAACCAGTGTAAAGGCATGGCCTTGTGCTTTTGGAGGCTCTCAACAACATTGTATGTTTATATTCGATGGCAAGATCTTTGCTTGTAAAGAATTTTTCTTTGAAACAGGTTTTAAAATGCTGATGTTATTACACATAAGGTTGTGTAACCCACAAACTCCTAATCCCATTTTGCTGTTTGTTCTTAATAGCAAAAATACAGCAGGAAAGACAAAAGGATACTACCTGATGTAAACTTCATATTTCAGTTTCCCAAGCGAGCCTTTGTCATTCATTGCTCCAAGAGAAGGGTTTTACTGCTTTGTCAGCTTTTAAACTGGAGCTTTTCCTTGGCTGGAAGGAGTGTTTGAGTGTTCCCTTTTTTCCCTTCAAGTTTCTAGGCTGTTGACTCTATGTATCAAATGTATCTTTGACCACAATCTTGATTAATGAAATGAATTGTTTTATATTTGAATACTCTTTTTTTCCCATTTTTTTGGAAGCAGTGTTTGTATTTATTTGAGCAGTGGAAAGGCAGACTATGTTAGGTAATCAGAGTAGGAACTTACTTGCAGAATGATACACCTCAAAAATATGAATTTCATAAAATTACCATTTCCATTATCAATAATAACTGCCATTTATTAAGCATTAATTATGTTCCAGGTTCTGCAATTAACTTTACATGTATTTTGTGGTATAACCCTTACAAACCCTCATGAGACAGGTCCACAAACCATGAGTGTTAAGATGTGTTGAGGTATGAAAGAATCTTAAAAAGAGTGGATATATGTATATGTATAACTGATTCACTTTGCTGTACATCAGAAACTAACCCAACATTGTAAACCGACTATTGTTGTTTAGTCACTAAGTTATGTCCAATTTTTTTTGCTCCAATTGAAAGAATGATAGGTATTTCATCTTTGCAGCTGTTTCATAGGCATATTGATCTCATTCTGGTTGGCTTAAATAAAAGGTATCTTTGAATGTTGACTTATATTTGGAAACAAGAAGAATTTGTTGATTTTGTAAGCATTACATAAATATAAAATCTATAATATTTGACTAGAGTTACTTGCAGGGTTATAAAGATATCTAGAAAATGGATGCATGCAAATTTGGGCGTCATCAACTTTTAGTAGAGATTTATTCTTTCTTTGAAGAGTGACTTTTTAGAATAGGGAGTATTATGATCTGTTTGCAGTCAGCCTGTCTAGATGTTTACAAAAGGCCAATTCAGTTTTTAGATCTGATCATGAACCATTTTAATACTTCCTCTAAAATAGATGCTTGCTCACCATCTGATTTTACATTTTTTTCTTCAGTGATGGGAACTTACAGGCAAGAAAGGGGTTGAATCTTGAATTCACCATCAAAAAAACCACCATGATGAAACAAACTAAACCCTGAAAACTAATTTTGACTGTAAACCAAATATATATGGATATGGAGCAGATAGTTTTACTATCTCCTATTTAGCAAATATATTTAATAAATATTATTAACAGCATTATAAAAAAATCCAGATGTTTCAAATCCTCAATTATATTACTTAGTTTGAATTTTTAAAGAGAAAGGAACAAATGGCAAGGAGAAAGGCTATTATAAGAATTGATTGAAAATATTTTTTATCAGATGAAGCCTTCCAGTTTATGTTGATTTAAGTATGTTATTACAATGCCTGTTTTTAAACAAAACATATATTTTTTCTCATAGTAAACCAAAATGCATCCTAAATAATTTTCAACAGCTGGATTAAAAGAAAAAAGAGGTTTCTGCCATTACTTGTAAGTTAGAGAATTCAAGAAATCAAAGCTCACTTCCTAAATCTCCTAGTTAACCAAGGTGTTTCTATATCGTATTGTGGACATTGACTTGAAAATTCTTAACAGACAATTTCACTTGGAAAAGTAAGAAGGCAATGAAAAAAGTTTCCAATATCTATTTTAATGATATAGTCTTGTAGGTATGACAGAGGATATGATAAATGTTTAAAGTGATCATCTTATGTTATAAACAGTATTGATGCTAGTATGTGGTTTGGTGGCCCTTCAAAACAACTCAGCAATCATTTGATCATTCTTACTGCACTTACATGTTTAAGAAAGTGTATACCTTTTAAGGAAGAGGAGATGAGGCAGTACTGTGCTCTGCTCTGCAACTGGTACAGATGATGCTGTAAATGAGGCTGTAATTTACTTTCAGTGGTAAAAAGGAAAAAAATCACTCTGCCTAAAGTGTATGCATCTTTCTTAAGGGTGTACCCAGATTTTAATTATCTAAATGTAAATACTTAACAAATTTTACTTAGAGTAATGAGCTAAAGTGCACACTACATAAATGAGATGTTCTAATTAATCATGTATGAACTACTGGTTTAAAGAAAAGCTATGTGAATTCTGTGAATGTTGGGGTATTGCCAAATTGCTAATCAGCATTTGCATTCATAGATGACTTCACTTAATAAGTTGTGAGACATTCAGCAAATGTTTTAGGAAATTATGAGTTTTTAGATGCAGAAACTTTTTGCTTTTAGCCCTTGTTTTTAATACAACCCTGTGGCTGCTTCTTAGAAACCATAGGCAGACATTCATTCTGGGAGAGATTAAAATACAGCCAGAGAAAAACTGAGAAGAACTGAAAAAAAAAACCTCAGGTTATCACTCACACAGGAGACTTAAATGATCTATCAAGACATACACTCTGTCATAGACATACATTGCCATAATGTGTGAACTAGATTTGTAGGAATTAGCATTGTTACCTGTGCAGATTAGAAATATCCTGGTACAGCAGTTCTCAAATGTTTTGGTTTTAGAACTTGAATTCTTAAAAATTATTGGATATCTCCTAAGAGCTTTTGTTCAGTGGATTATATCTATCAATGTATTATAATAGAAATTAAAACTGAGAACAAATTAAAGTATGTGTTAATGTAAAGATCAGTAATGAACTATTATCTGTTTAATATAATATTTTTTTAAAACTTGCATTAAAAAAAAAATACCTCAACATTTAGAAGAATGTCATTGCTTTTACATTTTTGCAAAATTTTGTCATGTTGGGCTTAATAGAAGTCACCTGGATTCTTAAATGTGTTTCCGTGGTCAGTCTCCTTTCTTGTGGTTGAAGTCTATGAAGAACACCTGTCCTCACACAAATATGTTATTGGAAAAAGGAGGAGTGTATTGATAGCCTTTTAAAATACTTATGGATATTATTCTCTTGTATTATACCAAAACTTGACAAGTTGTAGTATCCTAAATATTAGCTATCATGAGTCTGAAATCATACCAACTTTTTGTACTCAGTTCCTTTAAAATCTATTGGTCTAGTGTACACTTTGAATGGATCTTCTGCTTATGCATATTTTTGTAACACATGCATCAATCATTTGAAAAATAATGGTTCACTGAGTTATTTACATCTTCCAATGTTAACACCTTATATAACATCAAAATGTCATATTTATTAATATCAACACCAAATTAATCAGAAAGTCTGCTAGGAAACTGCAAAGCTCAAGGTAGCAGATGCAGGTTTCCCAGAATCTCACCATTGGCACAGCTGCTGTCAGCTATTTTCTTTGGTGTGACAAGCTTGCTTGGTTCATTTTTGAGAAAATATCTACCAGATACCCAAATCAGAATAATTATAATAATTTGTCGATTTTACTTTCAAATAAAAATGGTATTCCATGAAATAGACGACATCAACTTACAACTTAAACAATCACATGAGAGCTTTTTCTCAAGACAGCCATCCTTGATAAGAAGGTGAAGTCCTTTTGGTACGCTTCTCGTTTTATCACATAGAATGTTAAAGATGTAGTCAAAGACTGAGATGTAATAAAATGAATACTTTCTCTTGCTTTAGCAAGACATTCCTAAGTGAAACTGCCTTCTGTGGTTGTGGTTGGGGGGGTTATGTGAATGTATGGTAGTAAAGAATAAAAAAGAACATCAAAGATTACTTAGTATACTATTTCCCAGAGAATTTTTCTTAGTATGTTGGTCCGCAGGGTGCTGTAGAGCTGTGCTGTCCAGTATGATTGCCACTAGTCATACAAAGCTGTTGAGTCCTTGAAATCCAGCTCATCTGAAATGAGATGTGCTTTTGTAAATGTAAAATATATACTGAGTTTCAAAGTGTGTGGAAAAAAAAGAATGGAACATATCTCATTAGCAGTTTTTTAAAGATACTATTATGTGTTGAAATGTTAATATTTTTCATATATTGGGTTAAATAAAATATGTTGTTAAAATTGGGCTTCCCTGGTGGCTCAGCGGTGAAGAATCTGCCTGCAATGCAGGAGACCAGGGTTCGACCCCTGGGTTGGGAAGATTCCTCTGGAGAAGGAAATGGCAACCCCATTCAGTATTCTTGCCTGCAAAATCCCATGGACAGAGGAGTCTGGCGGGGTACAATCCATGGGGTTGCGAAAGAGATGGACATGACTAAGCAACTAACCACCACCACATTGTTAAAATTAATTGTACCTGTTTTTATTTTTAATGTCACTATTAGAAAAGTTATAATTTCATATGTGAAAAATAAAACACATTTGGAAAATAGTCACTGCAATAGCAAAAACATTAAATGACCAAAAAAAATTTTTTTTCATATGTGGCTCACAATATTCTTCAATTAGACAGCACTGCTCTAGATAAAAGAGGTTTTGTGACCAAATTCATTTGGTCAAAGTTGGATACACCATTCTCCCTTGAAGATTTATGATCATGCATGTTGGCATATTGAAAGTACTGAAGAATCCTGCCCCTCCCCCCAAAATTTTAAATTTTGGTTAACCCCCCATTTCCCAAACATACTTTATTAACATTTTATAGAACTAACTTATAAAAGTCTATATCCAAATTTGCTGATTTCAATTTGTTATTCTAGTTTGCTTTTCTTCATTTTACTAATAAGAAAACTGAGGACTGGAGTTTATCAAATTATATAATTTAAAATTATATGAACATCTCTTTTGAGAAAGTACCAGAAAAAAATTATATGTATATTTCTTGGCAGGATGACCATTTATTTTCAGCTTTGCACAAGATAGTCTATGTTGATAATATAGTGGTGAAAATCTTAAATTTACTTTTCTTCACTATGGTTTCCTTAAAGACGGAAAGAACTTCCACTTTTAAAGCTACAAAGTTCCGTAATGTTTTACTGTCCCGTAACCCCAGACAATAATTTTTAGCCTTTTAAAATTATAGACTGGCTAAGAATCTGAAACGAGAAGAAAAACCCCACAGGTTGTCCCCTCAGGAAGGACAAATGTGCATACAACTTGAATAAGATTTGAGAGAGTGTCCTGGACACTCTAGACCTCTCCATGGACTGCAGGTTAAAAATTCATCAGTTATAAAGGTTCGTCAGGGATAATATATTTATAGATATTAATCAACATTACTCTTGAATTGTAATACAAAACCCCACCAATCCATAGGTGGCTATTGAATGCCTACTGTGTGTGCTGTGCAAATCCACACTCTGAAGAATCCCAGAATCACCACTTTAAGGGAACTTTAAATTTCTTAAAACTTATACATGCTTAAAACATAAAAACTTTAACTGGTAAGCAAGACTCATTTTACCTCACCTTAGAAATATTTATATAAAAGCTCCACTTAAAGTAACCAAAACAGTGTCCTTAAAAGTTAGTTCTCTCATGAGCAGTTAGAAAAACCATCCTGTTCTATATGTTCAGGATGTCTGTAGAGAAATTATGTTATTAATAATCATATAATGTTATATCTTCAAAATGTGTCTTGCCATGATCAATGATTGTTCTGTCTGCTTATCTTACTAAGCATCCACGCAATCAGATGCAGAATCTCCTGTCTTTAAAAAAAAAAAAAAAATACCAGAAGGTATCATTTTTATGCAGAGATATAGACAGATGCTTTATTCACCAAGGTGATACTGGATATCTGTGTAGGCCCAGTTACATGGTTTTGTAGATCTAAAGAATATAGGTGAGCTGAAAGAGACAGGGACAAGATTTTTAACTAAAATGTTTGAGACCCACATCTGATCCTTATTTTCCTGCTGCCCCTTCCCTGAGGAATTGAGCTGCTTTATCCCTCTTTCAGAAATGGTGTAGATCCACAAATAAGGCCCACACCACGGCTATGTTATACTAGGACGCTGGCATGGCATCCAAGGCCTGTTATCTGCTAGTGCAAATCTGAACTCCCTCTTCTCCTGTACCCCCTTCTCTGTCCCTCTGAACTAGCTTCATACCATTATTTCCAGGGTTGTTTTTTTTTTTTTTTTTTCTTGTGCCTGGAATTCCTCTTGATTTCCACCTTTATTCCACTTTTCAAAAATCTTACCCATTCTTTAAAGCCCTGATTTCACTTTTTGCCATGAAGTGATCTTTGTTTCCCAATGAGAATACTTACTCCTTGGAACTTAGGGAACACTCTTCCTGTGATGCTTTGCATGGCCTACCTGTTTAAGAATTCATTTTTATATATTTTGTTGCAGTGAAGGTCAGCTCCACATCTTGCTCATTTACATGTCCTTTCACTGCGTTTGGAAGAATTTGAACTTCAGTGTTTCAGTAAACATTTGTTGAGTAAAACCCCAGAGGAAATAGGAGATGCTTAGTATTAACATATAACATATATCTGTACTTATACATAGAAATTGGTACAAAGCATCCCCCAGTGGGAAAACCTCATTTTGAAAATGGGCTGAAGGTGGTAGGAAGGGCAGTTGAGTGCTGTTTCCCTTGCACGCCTGGGCTTTCATAGTTCCAGAGTTCTCGTGCCCCTATCTAGTTATCACTGCCATTTCACAAGTGTCTTAGTTTTCATTTTGCCTACTACATAATGCCATTGGCGGTTGCAAATGAGATAGAAATTCAGATGAGTTAATGTCTGGGTGTGATAATAAAAAATACCAGATTCCTAAGGAGTGATTTTTTTTTTTCCCCCTTACAGGCATGTAATGAATTCACTACACACGTGATGAACCTTCTCCGAGAACAGAGTAGAACACGTCCCATTTCCCCAAAAGAGATTGAAAGAATGGTGGGCATCATCCATCGAAAATTTAGTTCCATTCAGATGCAGCTCAAACAAAGTACTTGTGAAGCAGTTATGATTTTAAGATCAAGGTTCCTTGATGCCAGGTATGTGAGGCCACAAATCCATTGCATGGCTTTTTTTTTTCCCCTTTTCACTCTTTGTATATTATTTTATGTAATTCTGGCCAGTTGTTCTTAGATTCTTCTTTAATTTGGCTATGAGAGCCCTTCTCTACAATGGATAGGTAATTCACCTCATGGTGCCTGCAGTGTCAAGCCTCTTCTTGTCTGGAGGTGGTAGTGCTATTAGCTGCCAATTTGGTGACTCAATTTGGACTTTCCTCAGATGATAAAGAGTCTACCTGCAATGCAGGAGACCTGGGCTCGATCCCTGGATTGGGAAGATCCCCTGGAGAAAGGAATGGCTACCCACTCCAGTATTCTTGCCTGGAGAATTCCATGGACAGAGGAACCTGGCAGGCTACAGTCCATGGGGTCGCAAAGAGTTGAACATGACTAACACTTCACTTTCTGGTGTCTCAGGAAACAATGTTAGTGCTGCTAATAATGACTTAGTAATATGTAGCCTTTTAATTCTGATGCTAAAAAGTATTTTTAAGGATAACATTCAGTATGGAACTTTGTTTTAATGCAGGTTTGTTTTCTAAGAATTTCTTAATATTATGTTGCTTGTGCATATTAGAAGAAAATCCTTCAAGATACAGATATTTCTAAGGAGGAAGTGGTATTTTAGTTACCACAAAACCCCAAACTCTGTTTTTCCAAATCTAGAGGAAAGCTTCTGCGTTTCTCCTGTAGGGATACATATTTCCCTTTTATCTGAAGCTTTCACCAATTTTCACAGGAGTTAGGTAATAAATTGCATATGATGTGTTAGACCTACTGGGTGACATAACAGAGGAACCGTCAAGTTCCTACTCTATGCTGCCTCTACAGGAAAACCTCATGGGCATTGCTAAAGCTTGCAATCAGTCTTCAAAATTGTAAAGGAGTTTCTATTTTATTTTGCTTTCTCTTCCTTGGAATCTCACAGAGGTGATAAATATTGTCCATATTTCACAGTAATAAAGAAAATAGCTAAATTAGCAACTCAACTGGAAAATAAGATGTGAGGAACAGTCTTCATGCCAGAGCTCTTCCCTGGAGCCAGATAGGAAACATGCCGCCTGACTATGCTCCTGTTCTATCATCTTTGGTTCCTTCTTCTATACTGAATTAGTCACTGGAACTTACCAGTGCTTTGTTTTCAGCATTTCTTGTATTAGCTCTTTTTTTCCATCCAAACTCGCACTGCTTAGTTCATGTTCATCCTTTGGCCCCTGGGCTAGCACAGTGCCGTCCCACCGTGCTTTTCTTCTGCTCATCCGCCATAGCCCTTTTATGATGGACTCGCTGCGCTACTTGAACACCACAGTAGTTTTTCACTGTTGGATAACACATGCACACAACTTAACCTGGCATTTGAGGCCTTATGTGACCTGTCCCGGCCCAGATTACTTTTTTGTTGTTGTTACAATTTAAGTTTTATTTCTTATTTTTCCTATTTAACAAATACTAAGCTCACTATGAAAAATTTGGAAAACATGTAGACTAGAAGGATGAGTGATTAAAGACAATCACTTTTTTTTAACTACCCAATGGGAAAAAAAAGTCACTGTAAATGTTTTAATGTACTCCTTTCTGGTTTGTGGTACTTTTTTAGTTTCATGTTCTTGTGATGATACAATATGCATAGTTTAGTTGGCTTTTTTAAAAAACTTACCATGAATAGGTAAACATTTTTCATATAATATAAACTATTTTAAATGTTAATTGTTGAAGTCTATCAGATGGATATATGATAAATAATTAACTTAGACATTTTTTCATTTTTGAGCATTTAAGTTGTTCCTGTTAATTTCCATGATAACCTCTTCCTTCCAATTCCTTTCTTCTTTCCTTCTATAAATATTTATTTGTGCTGAGGATATATAAAGGTAAACAAGATTGGTTAACTTACTTGCCCCAGCTGAGTTTACATTCTACCTGGGGAAATAAGCAATAAACAAGTAAACAAATATGCTGTAGTATTTTGCTCAGTAATGTAGTGAAATATGATAGAATGGTAAATACTATGAGGAAAAATAAAAGCAAGGTAAAGGGAGAGAAAATGATGGAGAGAAGGTACTGTTTAAGATAGATTTTTATTGCAATTAGTCTTTCAGTAAAAATCTTTATGCTTTCAACCTTTGTGATCTTTAGAGTTATTTCCTAAGGATTAATTCTCAGAAATGGTATTATTAGATCAAAATGTGAACATTTTTAGTGCTTTTAATATATCACTAAATTGTTCTTTCCTCTGTTTAATCCAAAATGAAATACCTCTTGGTTCGGCCATTTCCTCTGACTAGAATTCTTTCTTTTCCTCTGCCTAACCACCTCTTTTCCACTACCACCCCTCAACTCCTATCCCCAGCCTTCCACAACAAGTCATATTCTCTCCAACTATTTCCCCAACTTGGTCACCAGTAATGAGTTGTCGTCTGTGAGGGTGTCTAGCATGGAGCCTGGAATGGAGGCAACACTCATGTTTGTTGATTTAGTGAGACCTTGCTCATCCTTCCAGGCCTGGCCTAAATGGTCCCTTTTAGGAAGCCCACTTTAATCCGTCCACTGGACTGGTCCATGCCTTCTCGTGAACACTGATACTGTGTTGATACCATTCTCCAGACCAAACTTCATTCAGACTGCCTTTACTGTAGCTTTTCAGGATCATTTCTTGTCTTCCCGAGTAAGTTACATTGTTACTGACAGCAATGGCCAAGACTTATACATATCCATTCCTCACAATTCCAGTGTCTTATAGTGTAACAGACTGCAAAAAATTCTTTACTAACCAGATGAATGAATAATTCCGCTTACTACTTATAATAGCATTAAGGAAGTAGCATTAGGAAACCAAAACCATTCTTAAATTGTCAACATTGAACATTTTAATGAAAAGTGTTATGTAACAAAGATATTTAAAAGTACTTTCTTCGGGGGAAGGAGACGTATATAGGCACCTGTAGCTGATTCATATTGATGTACAGCAGAAACCAATACAATATTGTAAAGTAATTATCTTCTAATTAAAAATAAAAATTTTTTTAAAGTACTCTCTTCAGAAAGAAATCTTTCCTAACACAGCTGCTGTTTTTATTTCTACAGATAGTTTTCCATTCTTGTCAACATGCATGCTTTTTTTTTTCTTCACATAACTGCATTCATAATGTATACACCTAAATGATTTATACTTCTTCCAAGAAAGAGAAAGGAAGTTAACAAGCCAGAGTGAGCAGAGCCAGGGTGAGGCCATGGCAGAGCTTGAAGCGGAGTCCCTTCTCCCACAGAGATTGTCGTTAGGAATGTTGTAAGGCCTATGGGACACAGACCCGGGATGGAGGCATCGCTGCACACTGGCCTGAGGCACAGCCATTTATAGAGTGGTGAAGCCTGGGGGGAATGAAACTTAGGGGAAATGCTTAATGGGAATTTTCTAAAGAATGTTTTTCTAAAAAATAAATGAAGTATAAGACCGAGTTCTCTCTCACGCCTTCGAGTGAATGCAAATACTGAGCTTTGCTTCCATCTATTCTTGTAGTGCCTCTCAGCAAGCCCTCTGCACTGAGAAGGCAAGGTTTTTCTGCTCCAGGCAAACATGCTCATTCAGATATATGATCCCCTTGCTCACCCTGGCTTTTTGTAAAGCCATACTCACATTTTCTTGGTAATTGGACAGGCGGACGCATGTACCAGCATAGAACAGTTAGGAATAAATTTGTGTCAGTCCCTCTACTCTTCCAGTAGAAGGGCTATAGTTTGGATGCAGCCAGACCGTCTGGGGTGAGTTATTCTATTCTGCCCATAAATTTGTTCTCTGAGGTTTTTTCGTGTTTTCTAAAACCAACCACTCCTAGACAATGTCAATAAACGAGCCAAACTTATCTTTACTCTCCCAGTATGTTTCTGCTCATTCCGCCTTTCATAAGTCTTCATTTCCCAAAGAAATGCCCTTGTGTGATTCCCTCCACCGTACCTGGTCTTGCTGCTGGATTCCATGTTTTACACTGAGTCACAAGCTCACATATTTACATGTAATGGAATTGAGTGGAGTGGCTGGATGAGGGGCAATGAGGATTAGAGCAAATGGGTACACATCTGAGGGGACAGCCACCACTTAGCTGGCTGCCTCCTGAGAATGTGAGCCTGTTGTGACTGATCTTCCAAGTTTTCATAGGCAGCCAGAAACCTTTATAGCAGGTCATTACTGTACTGTCTGAACAAGCATTATCTGTGGGCCAGGTAATTACTTGTAGGTTTGACAGTTTAAGTATCTATTCTAGACCTTTTCTACCCTACACACCCACTCACCCACTCCTCAGACTGCCTCTTGAAAGCCCCAGGAAAGGGCTTTGTTTTTCTTGTCAACAATGCATGACTCCTGTAAAAATGCTGATTGCTCTTCTTGGTGTACGTTTCTTTTCACCTGGGTCTTCCCTCACCGCCTCCCCCATCCAGCTCATCATCAAATCCTGTTGACTTTAATCCCCAAATAGATTTTGACTCTCTTTTTCATCCCTCAGGATACAATGGTTTAACCTTCCAAAAAATTATTGAAATTAAGAAATTTCAGGTCTCATAGCTTGAGATGTTTTGATCAGACCTAGATTTCTTGCTCCCTTGACTCTCCCTTAATGTTGAAACAGAGATCACACACTTAACCTGCCATGTTAGTGCCATCATTTTAACTAGAAGAATCTTGTGGGGCATGCACATTTACAACTGCCTACTGGTGCTGTCTTTCCTGAGTATATGCTAGCCCAATTAAGATCATTAAGATTATTTGTAAGACAATATTAGGAAAATTATTTGGGGAAAGTGTTTTCCAGTTACTGGAGAATTTAATTTAAAGTGAAATCTGAAAGATGCTTATTTTCACAGTGGAATTCTTTAAAATCTTAATAATAAGACCCAAATATAAATGACATTTTTGCTATTTGAAATACCTTGTCAGCAAATACTTGATCTTCTGACATTCTGCCACCCCCTCCCAAATAAAAATAAAGAACTTGTCTTCCCTTAGTTTTCCCCTGGTGAGCAAATCATACCTGGGACCAGGCAGTTACTTAAGAAGAAAAATCCAGAAATCCTTGATCTATTTTTTTCCCTCACCTCCCTTCTCTGTATTCCCCCACTTATTCCACCCATCCAATTTATTATCAAGTCCTATTGCTTTTACTTTTCAAACAGAGCTTGGATCTTTTTATTTCCATTACTCTCACCCTGTTGCCAGGTTACAATCATCTCTCAATTTGACCATTGCTGTTGTCTCTTTAAATATCTCTACATTTCCTTTCATGCTCTCCTCCAGCTATTCTCAGTAGTCAGTAGTCACAATGATCTTTTTAAAATGTAAAACTTAAAACCTTTAACAGCTTCCTATTGCACTTAAAATAAAATTCAAAAATCCATAGAGAGTCCACTAAGCCTGTGTAATCTGGCCCCAGTCCATCCTTCCAGACTCATCTCACGTATATCCTGATTTTTTACTGTGCTCCAGCCTCCCCTAGCCCTTTAGACTGACCAAGCTTTTTTCCTATTTGAAGACCATTGCCTCTGCTTATCGGGGAAGGCAATGGCACCCCACCCCAGTACTTTTGCCTGGAAAATCCCATGGACGGAGGATCCTGGTAGGCTCCAGTCCATGGGGTCGCTAAGAGTCGGACACGACTGAGCGACTTCACTTTCACTTTTCACTTTCATGCATTGGAGAAGGACATGGCAACCCACTCCAGTGTTCTTGCCAGGGACGGGGGAGCCTGGTGGGCTGCCGTCTATGGGGTCGCACAGAGTCGGACACGACTGAAGTGACTTAGCAGCAGCAGCAGCAGCCTCTGCTTATTTCTCTTCCTTCTACTCTTTGTCTGACTAACTCATACACATTCTCCAGGTCTCAGATTAAATGTCACTCCTTCAAGGACACCCTTCCTGACTTCATAATCTGTGTTAGGTTTCCTTCTTAGACACTTTTGTTATACCTTATACTTTTTCTTCATGGTACTTGACATGATCACCATATTTGATAAGTATTTATTTCTGTGTGATAAGTATTTATTTCTGTGGTGCTTATCTAATGTCTTTCTTTTCTTAACTCTCTAATCTCCTATAAATGTCTGTAGAAGCCCTTATCTGTTTTGTTCCAACTGTATCCTTATTGAATATCTAGAACACATTAGATCCTTAATAAGTATTTGTTGAATAAATTAAATAGTGAAGTGAATTGTGCTTCACATTCTAGAGTTTTTCTTAGTTATCCTACATCTTAATGTGAATTGGATAGTTCTCTGGAGAATGCCAAGAGTGTAATTTACAATATCATGATGATACATGAGACCCTGAGAATGTTAAAAAATAGAAATCTAACTTTTTTTTGTATAATCCTGAGTAATATATCCCTCTTTGGTTAATGTGGATTATAACTACTATTCTCTTTTTGGTTCCTTCATAGACGAAAAAGGCGTAACTTCAGTAAACAGGCCACAGAAATCTTGAATGAATATTTTTACTCACACCTCAGCAACCCCTACCCCAGTGAAGAAGCCAAAGAGGAGCTGGCCAAGAAGTGCAGCATCACAGTGTCCCAGGTGAGAGGGGATGCCATAGGTGCGTCTTGTTCCTCCGTGGATTGTAGGAACCCTGCTCTTCTCCTCAGGGTGTTTTTATCAAATTTCATATCCAAATGTTTCATTATCAAAGAAGATATAAGGAAAACATAGATATTTCCACATTTTTATGCAAGCTTTTAAAGCTTAGATAATTTCTTTTCACCCTAAATGTCAAAGAATCAAAATGATCCCCACTTCCCTAGCGTACATCTCTAGAAAGAACAGAAACATACTTCAGGGAGAGACGTGGTTTACACTCACATGACTCTTCGGTAAACAGCATGGAGTTTCTTTTTCCCGATTTAGATGACTAGTCTAATCTTCTGCCAGTGAGAAACCAACGTATTTGTTGTCAAAAGGAAGTTTCATATAGCTCTCTGATGAAAGCTTTGAGGAGTTCTCCAAGTCCTTTTCTGATAACCGTGCTATGATATTTCGGTTTCAAAGATTTCTTTGCTTTTTTGTTATCCATGAAATAGAAGAATTAAATCCATGCCTATCTCTGCTTTTGTTATTGTTATTTTTTTAAATGTCTATTTGTAATAAATCGTGCCCTGGATATTAGCTTTCATCTTCTAACACAAATACACTTAATTTTAGGCAGATAGACTTGTTTTATTTTTAATGTATTTGGCTATGTCAGGTGTTAGTTGCAGTAAGTGGGATCTTCATTATATCATGAAGGAACTTTGCTCGTGACACATGGACTTTCCAGCTGTGGCATGAGCTCTGTGGTTGTGGCACATGGGCCCTGTTGCTCCACTAGCATGTGGGGTCTTAGTTCCCCAACCAGGGATTGAACCCACTTCCCCTGCACTGGAAGGCAGATTCTTAACCACTGGACCCACCAAGGAAATCCCAGACTTGCTTTTTATACTGAGGGTTGGAGACAAATAAATAACCAAGTAACTGTACCTCCTTAAAAGATCAGATCAGATCAGATCAGACTCTCAGTCGTGTCCGACTCTTTGCGACCCCATGAACCGCAGCACGCCAGGCCTCCCTGTCCATCACCAGCTCCCAGAGGTCACTCAGACTCGCATCCATCGAGTCAGTGATGCCATCCAGCCATCTCATCCTCTGTCATCCCCTTCTCCTCCTGCCCTCAATCCCTCCCAGCATCAGAGTCTTCTCCAATGAGTCAACTCTTCGCATGAGGTGGCCAAAATACTGGAGTTTCAGCTTTAGCATCATTCCTTCTAAAGAAATTCCAGGATTGATCTCCTTCAGAATGGACTGGTTGGATCTTCTTGCAGTCCAAGGGACTCTCAAGAGTCTTCTCCAACACCACAGTTCAAAAGCATCAATTCTTCAGCGCTCAGCCTTCTTCACAGTCCAGCTCTCACATCCATACATGACCACAGGAAAGACCATAGCCTTGACTAGGCGAACCTTAGTTGGTAAAGTAATGTCTCTGCTTTTGAATATGCTATCTAGGTTGGTCATAACTTCCCTTCCAAGGAGTAAGCGTCTTTTAATTTCATGGCTGCAGTCACCATCTGCAGTGATTTTGGAGCCCAGAAAAACAAAGTCTGACACTGTTTCCCCATCTATTTCCCATGCAGTGATGGGACCAGATGCCATGATCTTCGTTTTCTGAATGTTGAGCTTTAAGCCAACTTTTTCACTGTCCCCTTTCACTTTCATCAAGAGGCTTTTTAGCCCCTCTTCACTTTCTGCCATAAGGGTGGTGTCATCTGCATATCTGAGGTTATTGATATTTCTCCCGGCAATCTTGATTCCAACTTGTGTTTCTTCCAGTCCAGCATTTCTCATGATGTACTCTGCATATAAGTTAAATAAACATGGTGACAATATGCAGCCTTGACGTACTCCTTTTCCTATTTGGAACCAGTCTGTTGTTCCATGACCAGTTCTAACTGTTGCTTCCTGACCTGTATACAGATTTCTTAAGAGGCAGATCAGGTGGTCTGGTATTCCCATCTCTTTCAGAATTTTCCATAGTTTATTGTGATCCACACAGTCAAAGGCTTTGGCATAGTTAATAAAGCAGAAATAGATGTTTTTCTGGAACTCTCTTGCTTTTTCCATGATCCAGCGGATGTTGGCAATTTGATCTCTGGTTCCTCTGCCTTTTCGAAAACCAGCTTGAACATCAGGAAGTTCACGGTTCACATATTGCTGAAGCCTGGCTTGGAGAATTTTGAGCATTACTTTACTAGCGTATGAGATGAGTGCAATTGTTCGGTAGTTTGAACACTCCTTGGCATTGCCTTTCTTTGGGATTGGGATGAAAACTGACCTTTTCCAATCTTGTGGCCACTGCTGAGTTTTCCAAATTTGCTGGCATATTGAGTGCAGCACTTTCACAGCATCATCATTCAGGACTTGGAATAGTCCTTAAAAAATAAGTATATTCTATTGGCATTAGCTCTTAAATATAATTTTACTTAAGTTCTCATATTACTGATTGTAGATTATAACTTGAATAACATTTCTTTATAGCAAACAAATGCAGTAGTCAACAACCAGTTCTTGCAGTGGCACTTATGGAAAAGCTCACTCTTGGCAGAAATTTCAGTGGTGCCTAGAAGTCATGTGACACAAATTTTAATGCAGCCTCTAAATAAATACTCACATAGGTCTGAAGTTCAAGATTCTAAAGATCCCTTTCACATTCTAATAAAAGTTTCATATCGGTGCTTTATTTTATTTTTATTGAAGTAGAGTTGATTTATAGTGTTGTGCCAGTCTCTGCTGCACAGCAAAGTGACAAAGCATTCCTTTTTTAATATTCTTTTCCATTATGGTTTATCACAGCATATTGAATATATATTGTTCCCTGTGTTATACAGTAGTACCTTGCTGTTTATTCACCCTGTTCATAATAGTTTACACCTGCTAATCCCAGTAGCTCTCTCTGACTTAGAATTCAGACGTTTGTGGATCCAGTTCAAATTAAGGTGTTTCATGCTTCTAGTCCCTTTCTTGCTTTCTTTTTTACTTCTATAACATATTCACCACTGGAGGCTAACACATTATATACATTTTTCGAAAATCAGTATAAGCCTGGTTTTGCACTGGTTGTACTTGTTTCTTGTGTATGTTATGTAGGATTTGTTAACACATGCTTGTGTAACGAGTGAGAAAAGTTTCCTTCTGACTATTCTGAACTAGGGAAGTTTTGCTGTACTTCTAAAATAGGCTGCTGCTGCTAAGTCACTTCAGTCATGTCTAACTCTGTGCGACCCCATAGACGGCAGCCCACCAGGCTCCCCCGTCCCTGGGATTCTCCAGGCAAGAACACTGGAGTGGCTTGCCATGTCCTTCTCCAATGCATGAAAATGAAAAGTGAAAGTGAAGTTGCTCAGTTGTGTCTGACTCTTCGTAACCCCATGGACTGTAGCCCACCAGGCTCCTCCATTCATGGGATTCTCCAGCCAAGAGTACTGGAGTGGGTTGCCATCACCTTCTCCCCTAAAATAGATTAGGACCCCATTTACCTTTTATTTTTCAAAAAAAAAAAAAATTCACTACTATATTCATTCTGTTGATTTTTCATAGAAAAATAGCTTAAGTTTGGGGAATTTAACCCACTCCAGTATTCTTGCCTGGAGAATCCCAGGGACGGGGGAGCCTGGTGAGCTTCTGTCTATGGGGTCGCACAGAGTTGGACATGACTAAAGCGACTTAGCAGCAGCAGATATATTTCTTTGTCTAAAAAGCAGACTTTATGACCTTTTTTTCTCCCCAATCAGCCTTTCAAATGGAGAATTTCAGCAATCAGTGTAAGATTCAGTGTAAATTGTGACAATTTCCTCTCCTTTTTACTTTTTCACACTTAAAAGTGTTATTTCCCCTCCACCATTCCCTTTTCCCCACATCTCTGACATGGAAACAGTGTTATTTTCACTATTAAAGACATAAGTTACTAGCCTTTCTCCTACTCCCCCCACTTGTGTGACATGCAGGGTCTTAGTTGCCCAACCAGGAATTGATCCTGTGCCCCTTGCATTGGAAGCAGAGTCTTAACCACTGGACTGCCTGGAAAGTCCAGTTGCTAGCCTTTTTAATTAGTATCCTTTTAAGTTGCTTAATTTCTCTATGAAAGCAGAGAATATTCCAGACCTGACAAGTGAACTAATTTCTAAAGAGAAAAAACAGTGTTTTAAATATGCATCCTACTAAAGTACAATTAAAGTTAGAATCCAGAAGGTGTTAGTATACAAAGCTAACTTTAAAATATTAAAACTCACTGAAAATTGGCAACTATAGCAATACTTTTTGCTAGATTTAAAGTGTATGAAATTGGTTTATTTACTGCTTGAAATACTTAAAATACTGCTTAAAATACTTAATAATTAGGGATAAGAAAGAAATTCTCAGAAGAAAATGTAAGGAAATATCTTTAGTACTTTGAAAATAGTCTTTAAAAAGATAAAATGTATAAGCAACAAGGGAAAAGGTTGATAAATTCAGTGGTAGGATGTTTATCAAAGTACTTAGTAAAGATTGTGAAACATCAACATGATGCAACCATTTTAGTAAAGATTATATCAGGCAAAAATTATCAATAGATATTAAATCTAGGAGGATATTTGTATGAAGAATATGGTATTAAAGTATCTGTCCTCTCCATAGGCCTTTTTTAGTTATAAGGGATATTTTTTAGAAAGGCCATAATAGAGTGGAAAAATGGAATAAAACCTTGACCAGGTGATTAGAATCAACATTATCAAAGAGGGACAAATGGACATTTATATAGTATTTTGCCCTGGAATGTAACCTGAATCTAATCACTAGAAAACATCAAAACATCAGCCAAACCCATTATGAGGAATGTTCTAGTTGGAAAAAAGTGAGGAAGAAATAATATTCTTTAAAAATATCAAAGACAGACCATGGAAATATTCTAGATTAAGAGAGACTAAAGAGACATCACATGTAAATGCAATGTTTGACCCTAGACTGGATCCTCTACTGGAGGGGAAAATACCATAAAGGAATTATTTATAAATATTATAAATATTTATAAATTATTTATAATTATCTACAAATTATATTACTAAAGTAAATTATAATTTGTAACTGTACTGTGGTTATACAAGAGAACATCTCTAGTCTTACTAAATACACAGTGACTCACTTAGGGGTAAGGTGTATGGTAAGGGGCCATGATGTATATATTCAATAATTTATGCTCATGGTTCAAGGGGAAAATGTGTGTTTATGTATGTATATTGTATTGTATTGTTCAGTCTCTCAGTCATGTCTGACTCCTTGTGACCCCATGGGCAACAGCACACCATGCCTCCCTGTCCCTCACCATCTCCCAAAGTTTGTCTTTCATATTTATGTATACAAACACATACAAATATATATATATACACATACCCACACACAGCATGAGAGAGTGTGTGTGCTTGAGAGCCCAACAATGATAAAACAAATGGGGTAAAATGTTAATAACAGATGAATCTGGGCCAAGGGGATGCATACATATTCTTTACAGTTTTTATTTTTGCAACTTCCTTTGCAAGTTTGAAATTATTTCAGATGAAGCCTTTTTAAAATGTGAAGACAGTCCACAAACTGTAAGAAGATATTTGTAACTGTATAAGCAAGAGGATTAAAATCCAAAATATATAGAACTCCTTTAAGTTAATAAGAAAAAGATGTCTTTGTTGAAAAATAGGCAAAAAACACAAGGATTTCATAGAAGATAGTTATCAGGAATCCATGATTTCAAAACTGCATTAAAGTAACATTTATACTTACTAGGTTGGCAAAAAATATCCTAACACTGACTATGTAGAGTCCTGCACATTGGTTGGTATGTATATATGGCAGCAGAAACCCTGAAACATCATTGATAGAAATATAAATTGGATAGCCACTTTGGAAAACTTGGCATTAACTTATACCTTTGAATACACACATATCATTCAATCCATAATTTCACCTTTAAATGAAATTGCCCTGGAAAACCTTGTTGTGTATATTAGGAGACTTGTGGAAGCATTCATAGTAACATTGAAATGACAAAAAAATTGAAATAAGCCAATTTTTCATTGACTGAAAAACTGGATATACCCACTGTGATATAATCCTACAATGGATTACTGTATAGCTATGAAAAAGAATGATTTATAGCTATACACTATACACATTAATTTGTGTGAATTCTAATATTGAAGTGAAAATGCAAATTGTGGACTATATATAGTATGATATTTTTATAAAATTAAAAACCAAGTAAACAGCATATTATTTAGGGGGTGCATGGTTAAATATAAAGAAAGAAATGAAATGGTAAAAAAAAATATTGTTGATTAGAATAGGATTGGAAAGAAATATTCAAAGAGTTATTGTTGGTTCAGTTCAGTTCAGTCACTCAGTCGTGTCCTACTCTGCGACCCCATAGACTGCAGCATGCCAGGCTTCCCTGTCCATCACCAGCTCCCGGAGCTTGCTCAAACTCATGTCCGTCGAGTTGGTGATGCCATTCAATCATCTCATCTTCTGTCATCCTCTTCTCCTCTTGGATTCAATCTTTCCCAGTATCAGGGTCTTTTTAAATGAGTCAGTTCTTCACATCAGGTGGCCAATATTGGAGTTTCAGTTTCAGCATCAGTCCTTCCAATGAATATTCCGAACTGATTTCCTTTAGGATTGACTGGTTTGCTTTCCCTGCAGTTTAAGGAATTCTCAAAAGTCTTCTCCAACACCACAATTCAAAGGCATCAATTCTTCCACGCTCAGCTTTCCTTATGGTCCAACTCTCACATTCATACATGACTACTGGGAAAACCATAGCTTTGATTAGACAGACCTTTGTTGGCAGAGTAATGTTTCTGCTTTTTAATATGCTATCTGGGTTTGTCATTGTGGTAGTGTATTTATTAAGTTGTGATAGATTTGTAGAGGTTAATTTAATTTTTATGCTTTATAAACCTAAACATATAAGCCTAGGAAGTCATATGTGAATTATTAAATCTAAATAGCAGAATTCTTAAAAGAATATTTCCATTCATTTGTTAACAAAAATTTTCTTGTTGGGACTTTGCTGTCAGTCCGTGGTTAAGACTCTTTGCTTCCACTGCAGGAGGCGTAGGTTCAATCCATGGTCAAGGACCTAAGATTCTGCATTCTGTGCAGTGTGGCTGAAAAAAAAAACCCACCCAAGAGCAAATAAAATTTATTATAATACCTATTATGTGTCAGATACTTTGCTGTGGTTGGAAGAGACATCTGTGAACTGTACAGGCTGAACCCCCTGCCCTACCTGATAGAATTGTGTGCACATGTCACCAAAAGATATATATAAATATGAATATCCTTATGAACAGTATAATAGCCAAACTAGAAACAATGGAAAGATCCTTCAATAGGAAAATGGATAAATAAAAGTGATATATTTGTATATATTGGGGATATTATGTAACAATGAGAATGAACTAAACTATATGTAATTACAGAATGCTGATTGAAAGAAGTCAGGCACTTAATGTATAGTTTATTACAGAGTTCAAAAGCAAGCAAAATTAATCTTAGTGTTAGAAATTAGAATTGGAAAGGGGAATGTTTTTCAATCTAAATGATGGTTCCATGGATGTATTTACTTTATGGAAATTTACCAAGCACTATACTTATAATGTGTGCCCCTTTTTTTGTATATATATTTTTAAATTGACTAAAAGGTTACTTATACAATAGCAACAAATCTGCCCCTATGGAACTTGGATTTTCCTGGTAGGATACAAACAGGTAAAGTAAATAAATGAAATTATAAGTTAGAACAGGATAGGCATTATGGAGCAAAAGGAAGGAAGGAGAGTAGGAAGGTAAAGGCTGTAATCTTCAATAGAGTGTAAGGTAAACTCCTCCTGAGAAAATGGCTTTTGGTAAAAATTGAAGGCGATGAATGACCAAGCCATGTGGCTAATTGGTGAAGAACATTCCAGGCAGAAAGGACAGTAAGTGCAAAGGCTCTGTGGTGAAAGTAGCCTGAGCAAGTGGGGAAAGTGGTAGGAAATGAAGTCAAAGAGACTGTGAGGTCCAAATGGTACAAGGGCCTTAGAGACCAGGGTAATGACTTGGCCTTCTACTCAAAGTGAGATAGAATACTGAGGAGTGACATGATCTGACTTAAGTTTTAACATGGTCACCATGGGTGTTGTATTGACATTAGACGATGGGAGGAAAGGGGAAGCAGAGATGCCAGTTAAGATGCCACTGTGATAATCCAGGCAGAAGATGACGGTGGCTTGGACCTGGATGATAGTAGTAGAGGCTGAGAGGTGGCTGCATTCCAGGTAATTGAGAAGGTACAGCTGAGGGTTTACTGATCAGATCAGATCAGATCAGTCGCTCAGTCGTGTCCGGCTCTTTGCAACCCCATGAATCACAGCATGCCAGGCCTCCCTGTCCATCACCAACTCCCGGAGGTCACTCAGACTCATATCCATCGAGTCAGTGATGCCATCCAGCCATCTCATCCTCTGTCGTCCCCTTCTCCTCTTGCCCTCAATCCCTCCCAGCATCAGAGTCTTTTCCAATAAGTCACCTCTTCGCATGAGGTAGCCAAAGTACTGGAGTTTCAGCTTTAGCATCATTCCTTCCAAAGAAATCCCAGGGCTGATCTCCTTCAGAATGGACTGGTTGGATCTCCTTGCAGTCCAGGGGACTCTCAAGAGTCTTTTCCAACACCACAGTTCAAAAGCATCAATTCTTCGGCATTCAGCCTTCTTTACAGTCCAGCTCTCACATCCATACATGACCACTGGAAAAACCATAGCCTTGACTAGACGGACTTTTGTGGACAAAGTAATGTCTCTGCTTTTGAATATGCTATCTAGGTTGGTCATAACTTTCCTTCCAAGGAGTAAGCATCTTTTAATTTCATGGCTGAGTCACCATCTGCAGTGATTTTGGAGCCCAGAAAAATAAAGTCTGACACTGTTTCCACTGTTTCCCCATCTATTTCCCATGTAGTGATGGGACCAGATGCCATGATCTTCGTTTTCTGAATGTTGAGCTTTAAGCCAACTTTTTCACTCTCCTCTTTCACTTTCATCAAGAGGCTTTTGAGTTCCTCTTCACTTTGTGCCATAAGGGTGGTGTCATCTGCATATCTGAGGTTATTGATATTTCTTCCAGCAGTCTTGATTCCAACTTGTGTTTCTTCCAGTCCAGCATTTCTCATGATGTACTCTGCATATAAGTTAAATAAACAGGGTGACAATATACAGCCTTGACGTACTCCTTTTCCTATTTGGAACCAGTCTGTTGTTCCATGTCCAGTCCTAACTGTTGCTTTCTGACCTGCATACAAATTTCTCAAGAGGCAGATCAGGTGGTCTGGTATTCCCATCTCTTTCAGAATTTTCCACAGTTTATTGTGATCTACACAGTCAAAGGCTTTGGCATAGTCAATAAAGCAGAAATACATGTTTTTCTGGAATTCTCTTGCTTTTTCCATGATCCATCAGATGTTGGCAATTTGATCTCTGGTTCCTCTGCCTTTTCTAAAACCAGCTTGAACATCAGGAAGTTCACGGTTCACATATTGCTGAAGCCTGGCTTGGAGAATTTTGAGCATTACTTTACTAGCGTGTGAGATGAGTGCAATTGTGCGGTAGTTTGAGCATTCTTTGGCATTGCCTTTCTTTGGGATTGGAATGAAAACTGACCTTTTCCAGTCCTGTGGCCACTGCTGAGTTTTCCAAATTTGCTGGTATATTGAGTGCAGCACTTTCACAGCATCATCTTTCAGGATTTGAAATAACTCAACTGGAATTCCATCACCTCCACTAGCTTTGTTTGTAGTGATGCTTTCTAAGGCCCACTTGACTTCACATTCCAGGATGTCTGGCTCTAGGTCATTAATCACACCACTGTGATTATCTGGGTCGTGAAGATCTTTTTTGTACAGTTCTTATGTGTATTCTTGCCATCTCTTCTTAATATCTTCTGCTTCTTATTAGGTCCATACCATTTCTGTCCTTTATCGAGCCCATCTTTGCATGAAATGTTCCTTTGGTATCTCTGATTTTCTTGATGAGATCCCTAGTCTTTCCCATTCTGTTGTTTTCCCCTATCTCTTTGCATTGATCGCTGAAGAAGGCTTTCTTATCTCTTCTTGCTATTCTTTGGAACTCTGCATTCAGATGTTTATATCTTTCCTTTTCTCCTTTGCTTTTCGCTTCTCTTCTTTTCAGAGCTATTTGTAAGGCCTCCCCAGACAGCCGTTTTGCTTTTTGGCATTTCTTTTCCATGGGGATGGTCTTGATCCCTGTCTCCTGTACAATGTCACGAACCTCATTCCATAGTTCATCAGGCACTCTATCTATCAAATCTAGGCCCTTAAATCTATTTCTCACTTCCACTGTATACTCATAAGGGATTTGATTTAGGTCATACCTGAATGGTCTAGTGGTTTTCCCTACTTTCTTCAATTTAAGTCTGAATTTGGCAATAAGGAGTTCATGATCTGAGCCACAGTCAGCTCCTGGTCTTGTTTTTGCTGACTGTATAGAGCTTCTCCGTCTTTGGCTGCAAAGAATATAATCAATCTGATTTCGGTGTTGACCATCTGGTGATGTCCATGTATATAGAGTCTTCTCTTGTGTTGTTGGAAGAGGGTGTTTGTTATGACTACTGCATTTTCTTGGCAAAACTCTACTAGTCTTTGCCCTGCTTCATTCCGTATTCCAAGGCCAAATTTGCCTGTTACTCCAGGTGTTTCTTGACTTCCTACTTTTGCATTCCAGGCCCCTATAATGAAAAGGACATCTTTTTTGGGTGTTAGTTCTAAAAGGTCTTGTAGGTCTTCACTGATAGGGTAACTTTAATATTTTTGGCCTGAGCAGTGGAAGTGTGAAGTTGTCATTAAGTGTGTTGGGGAAGGATTTGGAAGGATTTTGGTTTGGATCATATGAAATTAATTTGTATTATAGACGGCTCAGATTGTAAAGAATCTGCCTGCAATACAGGAGACCCAGGTTTGATCCCTTGGTCAGGAAGACCCCCCTGGAGAAGGGAATGACCACCCTCTCCAGTATTCTTCCCTGGGAAATTCCATGGACAGAAGAGCCTGGTGGGCTACAGTCCATGGGATCGCAAAGAGTGGGACATGACTGAATACAGCAGAGCACAGTGTGATTTAATAAGCTGGAGTTCCCCTTTTACATAACACTCTGAAAGTTCACAAAGAAAGAAATTTCATGAGCGCCGAGAATCATAGTTAAAATTGTCATATATTCTTAATTAGTGGGGCAGATATTAATATGCTTTTACTTTTTGGAATAGAGCTAACTTGCATTGATTATTCAAGTTAGTAAGTCACAAAAAACTCCATTGTTCTCCTGATTCCAATTTTGAATTTAAATAACTCAGGCCCTCCTTTCTCTGCCAGGTGTTTTTAGAATGAAAAATGTTAACTTATTCTTCACTGCTACTGTAATTGAAGTGTACTGTAAAGAAAAGATTGATTTTCTTTTTTAGCAGATGAGAACCTGAAATAATAGAGTGCTTAATTTGCAGCATTAAGTTCATTCATTCATTCATCCAACTTAGATATCTAACTAATGTAGCTTTTTAAAGCAGTACAGAAGACCCATTTCTGTAACTGTCTAGTGTGAAGAAAATTACATAACCCTTACTGATGAGGAGGCATGTTCAGAGAAGTTAAATGAATTGAGAAGAGTCACAAGTCTTGGTGAGTGGGAGAGCTGAAAGTTCTTACATAGAAGTTCTTGATAAAAAGAAATAAAACAGATTTTTACTTTTTTTCCTGCAAGAGGCAATGTGATTCCTCTTTCCCCTGGGCCCCGGCTCAGAGTCCTGGTTTGTGAGGTACAGGCTGGGCTTATATCACTAGGGCTGCATCATTTTCCCCTAAGCTACTTAGAGACTCCAGGCTAGTTAGTAGTCTGAGGTCTCCTTACTCATTAAACTACTTATTCCAAAGCAGTGAATATTCAGTAAGCTAATTAAAATTTGTAAGTAAGATTTCTTTATTAAAAAAATCTATTAAAATAAGAAGCCCGTTAAAATAATAATTAGAGCAGGTAAAAAAAAAAAGATGACTATCAAATTACAGTATCTTTTGCAGCTATCCATAAAAGCCTTTTCAGTGATTTTGGCGGTAGAGAGAAGGCAGAGGCGGATTTCTACTCTAAGTATGCAGTTGGTGAACTGGAGACAAGTTGAAGGAAAATGGCAGCTATTTTGTTGAAGTGGATCTTTCACACTGTCTTAAAAGAAGGCTGCAAACCCCCTGTTCTGTGAAGTCTCTGATTGTGTGTCCTTGTGGAGAAGTGAAGTCATTAAACAATGTGCAAAGAATAAAGGAACAGGTTGTAAAAAGATGAGACCTTTGATGATGTTGTAACTCCAAATACAGATAAGGCATATCTACACAATTTCAAGAAAACAGGGAAGCCACTGATTTTTAATTGTTGTTCTTCTCTGCAAACAATCAGCACCATGATTAACTTTGGTGCCTAAAGCTTGCTCCAGGGATGTCAGGTATTATATTCATCTTAGAGAATCTTCTTTAAGGGAGTCTGTAATACTTGTTTGATGTGACACCCAACTAAGGATAGAGAGATGATTTCCAGCTTAAATGTAGTGTTTTTTGAGTTTTCCTATCAAGAAGAAGCCATAACCAGAGTCATAGTCCCTCCAGTGTTTGTCCCCTTCACCACCTTGTCTGTCCTTTCCCTTTGAGCATTCCAGTCCGTCATCATTGCATCTCACCTTTCCACTGCTTCACTTCTGTGGTCAGACCAACAAGCCAAAGTATCAGTCAGGGTCCCAGGAGAAAACAGATGGCACACTCAAATTAGAATAATTTGAGGATATCTTAGTAAAGTGACTGTTTACACAAGTGTGGGCAGAATGTAGGGAAACCACAAAGGATAATGCTGGTCTTGCTTGGTTCTTTTACTACCCCTTGGCCTAAAGAGATAAGGAAGATTATAGGAACCCACGACCTAGAAGCTGTGTAGAGAAGGCCAGTAACTGCTGCTCCGTCACTTCAGTCGTGTCCGACTCTGTGCGACCCCATAGACGGCAGCCAACCAGGCTTCCCGTCCCTGGGATTCTCCAGGCAAGAACACTGGAGTGGGTTGCCATTTCCTTCTCCAATGCATGAAAGTGAAAAGTGAAGGTGAAGTCGCTCAGTCATGTCTGACTCCAGCGACTCCATGAACTGCAGCCTACCAGGCTCCTCTGTCCATGGGATTTTCCAGGCAAAAGTACTGGAGTGGGGGTGCCATTGCCTTCTCCGGCTAGTAACTGAGATCTTAAGTAAAAGCAGTATTACAATGAGGGAGTCTGGGGAGCAAATACTCTGACCTTACTTTTGTCTCTTCTCATCTCCTACCAGTGACTTCCTTTGGCCAGAAGCCTCAAGGCATATAGGTCAGCCTCTTGGCGCCCAGAGTAGGATGAGAGTAGATATAGATAGGGAAGAGTGAAAAGAGGAAATACAGTGTAGCCTGAAGGGCAAAGACGATAAGAACCAGCTCTGAGTGGTAACCTCACCCAGGAAATCTGGGCTTCTCCAGAGATGCTCTAATGCTTCCTTTGTTCTTGTCTTTTGGCTTCTCTTACTTCTGTCAGTTTATGTGGAGAGCATATTATTTTTCTAAAACAAGTATGGATTTTTGAGAGTAGAAGCTACATAGTATAAGTAAGTTAATTTGATCCATCCAAATGTACATACCAGGAGTTTGGACTGTTTTCGTGATTCTCTAAGCAGGCACTGAGTGCCTACTATGATCACTGTGGCAAAGAAGTTTCTCTGAGAAATGTCAAATTCCTTGAGGGAGACAGACAATTGTGTTGCTGACAGGATACCAGAGTTATCTGAGGGAATGTCCCAGTGCATATGGGTGCCAGTGAATATGGTACCAGGAGGGGTTTAGTGAGGATTAGGAAAGTACCCTCAACTTAAAACTCTGTGACCTTGAGCAAGTCATTTAAACTTACTGTGCCTCATTTCCTTGTGTATAATTTGAATAAAAATAGCTAAATAAAGCTACAGTGAGTTTCAGTGAGAAGATATATAAATCTCCAAGCAGACTCCTTATAACAAAGAGTAAGAAAAATTATAATATTATTATTATTATGCTATTTCTCCTGCCTGGGATGGTCTAACCCTGAACTTCCTACACATATGCATAAATATTTAAATTACTGCTCTTTCAAAGCTTACTTCAAATATCAATTCTTCAAGAAAGTTTTTCTTGAACTTCCAGTTCATATCCTCTATTATATACTTTCATAGCTTCTCATTCTTTTCCTTGATAACACTTAGCACAATTTTAAATAACTAATGAATTGTTTAATGCTATTCTTCTGATAGCTGGTGAATTCCCTGTTGATTGAGACTGTGATCTTATTCAGCACTATATCCTGAATGCCTAGAAGAGTGTACAGCACTTAGATACTCAGTGAGTATTCGTTGAAGAAATGATTTAGATAGAAAGCCAAGCTGGAGCCTGATTGGGGAAGGTCTACAATTAATGATGTTTAGATGTCTGTAATTATGCCTATAATTATATGGTTGACCAGTTTAGATTTGTTTTGCATTAATTAATTAGTTATACATTATTCATTCAATAAGTGATTTTTGGTCACTGTGCTAATCTGTCCTTGTGGATCTTACATTCTAATGAGGAGAGAAGGATAATTTATACATACATACACACACACATATATATATATATATATATATAACATATGCTCAGATTGTCCACCTCTTTGGAATCTAAGGAACCAAAGCCCCCTCGTCTCCTCTATTTTTGGATTTTTCCCAGGCAAGAATACTGGAGTGGATTGCCATTTCTGTCTCCAGGGGATCTTCCCAACCCAGGGATCAAACCCACGTCTCTTGCATCTCTTTCACTGGCAAGCATTTTTTACCACTAGCTCAGCTGGTAAAGAATCTGCCTGCAATGCAGGAGACCTCAGTTCGATTCCCGGGTCAGGAAGATCCACTGGAGAAGGGATAGGCTACCCACTCCAGTATTCTTGGGCTTCCCTAGTGGCTCAGTTGGTAAAGAATCTGCCTACAATGTGGGAGACCTGGGTTGGGAAGATCCACTGGGGAAGAGATTGGCTATCCACTCCAGTATTCTGGCCTGGAGAATTCCATGGGCTGTATAGTCCATGGGGTCGCAAAGAGTCGGACATGACTGAGTGACTTTCACTTTTCACTTTCTTAACCACTAGCACCACCTGGGAAGCCCTATATATAAATAATGTACAATTATATATGTTATATATCTTATATTTTAAATATAAATATTATATATATATATATATATATATATATATATATATAATGCCCTGTGGTGAATAAGTGCTGTGAAGTAAAATAAGGGTAATATAGATTTATGGGTTGGGGTGATGTGATCAGATTTATGAAAGATAAATCTAGCACTAATGTGTGAGGTCAGTTTGAAAGGGAAAACCCTAGAATGAGAGTGACTATGTAGGGGATTAGTGGCATAGTTTAGGAAAGAGGTGGTAAGGATTCAAATTAGGCCACTGAAAGCAGAAAACAGGGATACATTTTTAAAGTATTTTGGGGATAGAACTGGTATTATGGAGGTTGGGTTAACAATCGGATATGCATATAAGAAGGAAAGAGTAGAAGATAGTGGAGGTTTTTAGCCTACATAATTGAAGATGGTGATATTATTAACTGATATAGGAAACACATAAGGAAATGCTAAGGGCTTGTTTTCCCCCCTTATTTATTTATTTATGTTCTTTTTAGGAAATGCTGGTTTGATGGAGGGAAGAGTATAGATCTATAATAACTATGCCAGATTTGCCTTGCCATCAGTATCCCTGTTGGGAAATGTTCAGTTTGGAAATATAATTTAGGGGAAAGATCAAGGTTAAAGATTCAGCTTGAGAATCATTCACTTAAATTCATAGTTGAATGGATGATGTTGGTGAGGGAATTTTCAGCGAAGAAGAATATAAGGCCACAAGTAGTGACTTTTCCATGGGTTGGTTGTCAGCTCTGAGAGGATGATTAAGAGGTTAAGCTGTGCTTTTGACAACTTTGAAGGGCTGAGAAGGCAGGATTTGGTGTAAGGGTATCTGGGACCTATGAAGGGGAGGATACCTTGCTTCCCTTGTATTGTGTTAGGGCTTATACTACCAGAGCTACAGCTTAGTAGCAGGGGTCCACTGGAAGTGTACACAGACCCTCATGGAGCCTGTAATTCTGTTTCAGAATACCTCAGTCCTTGACTTGGATTGCTAGTCCCCATCGGTGCCTGGACAAGCAAGTATAATTTTTTGTGTGGAGAAAGATAGCACCATTCTAGACTTAAAGTTGTTTCTATAAACAAAACAAATACAACATTGGGGACACAATAGGGGGGAAAAACAGACATAGAAGAAGACATAACAATATATATTGAAACCAGCAGAAATAACAGACAATAGAAATGGATCCAAAGAACTTTAGAAAATAAGAGGATCTGGTATGGAGTGTAAAATACTATGCTTTATATATTTAGCACAATAAGCAAAATGGAGAATTTTGTCAGAGAGCTGGAAACCATAAAAAACATTGTATAGAAGTTTTAGAAACAAAAATAAAGTAACCAAAATTAAGAATTCAGTGTATGAATTTTAAAGCAGGTTAAACATAGCTGAAGAGAGAATTAGTGAACTGGAAGATGGATCATAAGAAAATAACCATGCTGAAGAATGAAGAGACAATAGAATAGAAAATCAGGAGAAAGAGTAAGGGACACTGAAGGTATAGTAAGAAGTCTAACATAAAAGTAATTGCAGTCCCAGAAGCAAACATAATAGTGTGTCAGAAGCAATATTTAAAATGTAAAGGCTTCTAACTTTCCAAAACTGATCAAAGACTCTAAGCCCTAGATTTACTAAAAGGTACAGTGCCAAAAGAAGATAGATAAATAGGAATCCACACTGAACACAGTGAAAATAAAAGCCACCAGTGGGAAAAATAAGAGTGACTTCAAAGGCATAGCCATTAGGCTGACTGCTGATTTCTTAATGAAAACAATAAAGCCATGATAAAGAGATGAAATAAATTAAATGTCAGCCTAGAATTCTGTATCTGCCAAAAATGATCTTTCATAGTAGAGGTGAAATGAAGACATTCTTGGTAAAAAATTGAGAGAATTTTGTCCCATTTTCTCTCTAAAGGAAGCACAAAAAATATGGCAGAGGTAAAAATATTTCATATAGAAGGCAGAAGATAGAGGAAGGAGTGGAAAGCAAAAAAATGTGTATGTGAGTCTAAATAAATATTGAGTGTTTAAAATAATAATAATAAGATCTTATTTGTTTATAATACATATAGAATTAAAATACACAGTAATAATGCCTTTTAAGTTATCTAATGCTCTTACATTTTTTGCAAAAGATGGTAAAAATACCAATTAACATAAAAGTACCAGTTAATGTTAGACTTTGATAGTTAAGAATGTATAGTCTCTAGGGAATCACCTAAAGAATACTAAAGGAGTGTATAACTTCCAAATAAAGAAGGAAATGTAGAATAATTTTTGAAAATAAGCAGCCTAAAAGAAGGCAAGAAAGGATTAGAAAAGAATCCAGTAAGTGGGACAAATAGGGAGCGCTTAGTAAGATGATAGATTTAAACCCAGATATTTCAGTAGCTACATTAAACATAAATTAAATCTAATTGGCAAATATTGTTGAATAAGATATAAAAATAAAAGCTAATTCCTTATATTCTCTAATGATATATCTAAAGTATAATGACACAGAAAGAATGAAAATAACAGTGTGAGGGAAAAAATACAACATGCAAACAATAACCAAAAGAAAGTTGGCATTTCTTTATTAATATTATATAAAGAACGCTTCAAGACAAAAAATGTTACCGCAGATAAAGAGACACTAAATATTAATGACACAGAACTTCTATATTTGTATGTACTTAATAACAAAGCTCAAAAACCATGAATCAAAAACTAACTGAATGGTAATGAAAACACAACTGTCAAGCGTCATGGGATAGGAATTCCCTGGTGGTCCAGTGGTTAGAACTCCACACTTTAACTGCCAAGGGCCCTTGTTCAGTCTCTGACGGGAGAACTAAGATCCCACAAGCTATGCAGCATAGCTGCCCCACCTTCCCATCCTCTAAAACAGGAGATTCTCAAATACTGGTATAAATAGTTTTCTTTTCTCCCTCCTGACTTCCTAAAGTTAGATATTTAGCCCATTGCCCTTCAGGTACACCAGATTCTCTACCAAACCTGTGTTGTTACTTGGGTTGCATTTAGGCAATGATACTATTCTTTTGGGCTTTCCTGGTGGCCCAGTGGTAAAGAATCTGCCTACCCATGCAGGAGATGCAGGTTTGATTTCTGGGTTGGAAAGATTCCTTGGAAAAGGAAATGGCAACCCACTCCAGTATTCTTGCCTAGGAAAGTCCCATGGACAGAGGGGCCTGGTGGACTACAGTCCATGGGATTATAAAAGCATCAAACATGACTTAGCAACTAAAAAACGACAAACAACAACTTTTCTTTCATATCACTTGTTTTGAGAAATTGGGAAGATACAGAAACAGATTCCACCCTACGATTATTAAGTAGCAGTGTGACATTAAGCAAATTATTTAACCTGAATTTCCCGTTTTGTGACTTGTAAAATTAGGATTGTGATAATTTCCTCAGAAGTTTGAGGGCTAAATGAGATCATACATGTCGACTGCCTAATACAGGGCCTGGTATGTGGTGAATGCTCCTTAAATGCTCATTTGTCATGTATTCAACCAGGGTTTTCTTTCCAGGTAGGTTGTATATGTAGAGCCTCATAAAGTTCCCAAAAGAAAGAGGGAAAAGATGCCCTGGCCACTGGCAAACTAGTTGCTAGAAGCCTTCAGCTCCTAGGTTTTCACAGGCTTCATAGAGATGAGAGCTAGAGTAGGTGCGGGGTAGGGAGTTGGAGGTCGAGTGAGGTTGTATCTATTCTTAGTCTCTGAATAGATCTACCCTAAGTGTATTCTTTACTCTAAAAATGCATGTGGTCGATTTTTAATGAGAATTAATTATGTATGTTGAAAGGGTCGTCTATCTTTTGAGGATAAGTATTTATATTTTACACAAATTCAATGAAATTTTCTGGATTTTTAAAAAGAAAACTGGGGTGTGTATTATTTGGTAGGGAGAGGCATTTGAATAAATATGGGTTCCCATGAAACAAAAGGCTCGACTATCAGATTTCTTACATAGGACACGGAATACATTTTGATGTTTTTCATTACAGAGATTAGGTTATAATTATGACTGATTCACATTGTTGTATGGCAGAAACCAATACACTATAGGGAAATTTTCCACCAATTAAAAATAAACAAAAATTTTTAAAAAATGAATTAGGTTTACACGAAAGTTATCTGGGCAGAAATATGGTCCACTGTTGTTTAAAAATGCTCTTGAGTTTTAGTTCTGGAATTCTGATGTGTTGCCTTGGGAGATGGCCCTGCCTCTCATAGCGGCTGATGGGAGTCAGTTTCACAGCTGTGATGTCATTGCTTCAAAAGTCTGTCCAAGAAGGACTTTCCTGGTGGTCCAGTGGTTAAGACTTTGCCTTCCAGTGCAGGGTGCCCAGGTTTGATCCCTAATCTGGGAGCTAAGATCCCACATGCCTTGAAGCCAAAAAATGAAAGCAAAAACCAGAAGCAATATTGTAACAAATTCAAAAAGACTTTTTAAAAATGGCCCAAATCTAAAAAGAAAAAAACTCTTTAAGAACAAGCAAACCAAAAAAAAAAATCCAAAATCTGTCAAAGAGTCTTTCCATGGAGGTTGTGAAAGTGAAAGTCACTCAGTTGTGTCTTTGCAACCCCATGGACTATACAGTCCATGGAATTCTCCAGGCCAGAATACTGGAGTGGGGAGCCATTCCCTTCTCCAGGGGATCTTCCCAACCTGGGGATCAAATCCAGGTCTCCTACATTGCAGGCAGTTTCTTTACCAGCTGAGCCACCAGAGAAGCCCAAGAATATTGGAATAAGTAGGGTATCCCTTCTCCAGTGGATCATTCCAACCCAGGGATTGAACCGGGGTCTCTCTTGCATTGCAGGCAGATTCTTTACCAGCTGAATTACCAGGGAATCCCATGGAGGCTATAGAGGAACCTATTCAATTGTACACCTACCCAATACATTTTTTATTTTTTAATGAGAGAAATAATTTTAAAGGAATCTTTAACTGAAAACATTGTCTGTGGTAATTTAGAACCACCCCTCAGCGTGTGTTTTAGAGAGATGAACGGTGTCATCTGTTCTTCATGTACTGTGGCCGCGAGGCTTTTGCAGATGCGCCTCTCTGTGAATGTCACGAGCAGTTACCAGTCTATCATGCACTGAGTAGAAAGGGCAGAGCCAAACTGTAAGGGTGTCAGTACGTTATGGCAATAAAATTTTTCACAGCCTCAAATAAAAAAATACAGTACTTGACAAGTGCATCTGTTTTAAATTATTTCAGATACTATGGAAACAGAATTTCTGTTTGTTCAGTTCTCCCATTAGAAGTGAATTGTGTTTCCAAAAGCTGGTTTTCAAGTCAGTTGTTCAGAGTTTGGAACTTACTTTCTAAAAAGAAAATGAAATGGTCTGGATTCTTGGGCTAGCTCACATTTTAACTATAAAGGAAATATTTTACACTGAAAAAGTAGGTTGAAAATTTGAGAGAAAAAATTATTTCTCTCATTAAAAGATTAAAAATGTGTCAGGTAGGTGTACCATTGAATAGGCTCCTCTATAGCCTCCACGGAATTCCCTGCTTTGGTAGCCCTAACCACTTAATACAATAGAAAATAAAAATTGAAAGAAGAATTCTTTTTGTTTTATGAAGAATATTAAGGAAAAGCAAGTCTTATTACACAAGGTATAGTGGGAAAAGCACAGGAAAAGCTGTGGCTCTCAGGCAAGCTAGATAAACTCTCTGACTTCAGTTTGCACATCAGTTAAACTGGGTCTTTGTGGTACTACATAAGATAATAATGTAAAATTCCTGGTAAAATGACTGGCTTTAAATTAGCTCTCCATAAATGGCTGCTGTTAAAATATAGGTACAGGTAGGATCCAAACCCAGGTTACCTGCAAATTCCAGGTCCACTGTCTTGGCCGGCAAGTCGCTGTGTTGGGACAGGAGCAAGGGAGGGACCCGGAGGCCAGGGTAGAGCTGTCAGTTTGTGTGGAACCACGCCCCACAGACGTGGCAGACTGGAGCTCTTGGTCAGATGTCACCTTCCTGGGAGAAGGCTTATCACGCTCAGGTGTACAAAGGAGCAGCCCTTTTTCCCTTTGCTCACTGCTCCCTAGTCCCCACTGCCAGGACCCTGCCAGTACTGGGGGCAGAGACAGGGTCTCTCAGAATCCAGAACTCTCATAGAAAGGGTGACCTGACCTTGTGACAAGAGAAGTGTGACCTGCAGAGGGTTTTTTGTTGTTGCTCTTGTTGCTTGTTTAAGAACAGGAAGAGCTAACACTTACCTGGTGCCTAGCACATCCTAGGCGCAATCCTGTGCCTTTTAACATATTATCTCATTTAGCGTTCAAGGCAGCCCTGTGGGAAGCAGGCATCGTTACCCCATCTTGTAGACCAGGAAGGGAGAACTTAGATGATGTGACTGCGCGAAGGTGACACAGCTAGGAAATTACAGAGCAGGGATTCACATGCAGGTCTGTCGGCTCTCGGGTGCCCTCTGGGTTCTCAAGGGAATGCACACGTGTGGTCATCTACAGTGTGTCCAGCCTTTCTGTCTTTTTATAAACTTTACTGGTTGTGTGCCCTTGGGAAGGAGAGGAATGGAATGAGATTTAGTTTATTAACACCATTAACTTTAAAAATTGAACAGGATCTGGCTTTCATCCCTCATTTCAAATCAAACCACATAATGGGGATGAAAACATATTGATTAGAGAGAAACTATTTATTAGAGGTAAAATTGTTTACAGTGTAAATAAGCTACATGTTCCATTATACACGACTTGGCCTTTCAACATTTCATAATCTGTTGCATTTAATTAGGCACAGTACATAAAGTATGCATCACAAGTAAACATTGGAAACACAATGGCAAATTTTTCTAAGATCTGTGCTTCATAAATTTTCAGTTTGCTCAGATCAGATCAGATCAGATCAGTCGCTCAGTCGTGTCCGACTCTTTGCGACCCCATGAACCGCAGCACGCCAGGCCTCCCTGTCCATCACCAGCTCCCGGAGGTCACTCAGACTCGCATCCATTGAGTCAGTGATGCCATCCAGCCATCTCATCCTCTGTCGTCCCCTTCTCCTCCTGCCCTCAATCCCTCCCAGCATCAGAGTCTTCTCCAATGAGTCAACTCTTCGCATGAGGTGGCCAAAATACTGGAGTTTCAGCTTTAGCATCATGCCTTCCAAAGAAATTCCAGGATTGATCTCCTTCAGAATGGACTGGTTGGATCTTCTTGCAGTCCAAGGGACTGTCAAGAGTCTTCTCCAACACCACAGTTCAAAAGCATCAATTCTTCGGCGCTCAGCCTTCTTCACAGTCCAGCTCTCACATCCATACATGACAGTTTGCTAATCTCAGTAATTATGTTTTGGTGTCAGCTGCTGCTTTTCCAAACAAGTGCTGATTCTCTCCCCTTAAGTCTTTAAGGAAGCCAAACTGAGGATGAACTCTAAAGTTCTGCACTTCTCCCTATTGAAGATTAAGTCATTAAGTAATATTTTTTCTCTTTTATTTAACATTGTTATTAAAATGGTAAATAAATGGAGTGATAGAATTTGAAATGTAAGGTACAATTAATGCTAATTAATAAATTGGCTTTCAGTGACTATAGAGACATTTTGGACGGTCTAGCTTTTTAAATTTGAATATGACATTTTCTTAAAGGCAAAGCAATCTGGGGAACTTTAGTGGTTTGAGAATTACAAAGTATCTGATTTTAATTATTTCAAGAATTCTCAGACCTGCCAATCCCATCCTTCAGATAGAATACAGGAACGGCATTGTTGAGTCCTGTAGCTTTGTTAGCCAGCACAGTGCCTGGCAGTTACACTCTTCAGGATTATTAAATGACTTCTAAGTGACTTTTTTTTTAAAAAAGAAGATTTGTTACAGTTTTCATTGAAAAGTGCATTTTTTTTGAAAGTCTTTTTTTCTAATAAAAAAAAAACAGCAATTACTCATCTGAAATCAATTGGGATATTTGAAAACACATAGAAAAACACAAAATTAGAATTTACTTGTAAACCCATTCCAAACGATAAAAGACGCGTGTCCTAGTACTTTTTGTATGCATACATGTATGTGTATGTTTGCATATACACACCTATGTATGTCTATGTGTATTTTTACCCCACCTCAAATTTTCTTTCTCTATGAGAAGAAAAAGCCTTTCCTCCTCTTTACAATACATTGTGAATAGTAACCCCATGTCAATAAATATTTGTCTTCAACATTTTTAATCAGTGATCATATTCCATTATACAGATGTGCTATAAATTAATATCTCCTCTCTTTTTACTATTTTAAGTAAGACTGTAACAAATCTCTTTCATACGTATCTCTAAATATTTACTCAAGATAAATTCTAAGTAATGCTGAATCCAAACATATGTATAAACATTTGGTGGCTTACTTTACAGAAAGGTTATGCTAAATAATAAGTAAAATGTGTCTACTGCTCTCAGTTTATTTCTTTAAATGTTTTTGATTTCCTGATGCTAACAAGTTTGTTCTTTGTTGAGCTCTGAAAGGTCACCGTGACACATCTTAGTGACCACCTGAGTGAGCCTTGTTTTTACAACTCAAGGTCTTCCCTAGATGCATCCTGTCCAAGGGACTTCCACATGTCCTCACACAGAGAAATTAATGCCTCCATGGGGCTTTCCTGGTGGTCCTGTGGTTGGGACTCCAGGATTCCACTGTTGGGAATATGGGTTCTCTCCCTGGTTGAGGAACTAGGATCCCACATACAGCACAGTGCAGCCAAAAAATTAACTAATTAAGATAAATAAATAAACAAAAGAAGTTAATGTGAACAGAGTGTGCCTGCTCACTTAAGACAGCAGTCTTAAATGCGGATGCACATGCTTCACAGAGTAGGTGAAGGTTTTCCAGAGGGTACAAGGGCATGCAGGGTTTTAAAAGGGTTTCATTGGTCAGCTTTCCTTATGTGTGTGTGTGTGTGTATATGTGTGTGTGTATGTATGTATATATAAATGTATATATACATGCTGCTGCTGCTAAGTTGTGTCAGTCGTGTCCGACTCTGTGTGACCCCATAGACGGCAGCCCACCAGGCTTCCCGTCCCTGGGATTCTCCAGGCAAGAACACTGGAGTGGGTTGCCATTTCCTTCTCCAATGCATGAAAGTGAAAAGTGAAAGTGAAGTTGCTCAGTCATGTCTGACTCTTAGTGACCCATGAACTGTAGCCCACCAGGCTCCTCTGTCCATGGAATTTTCCAGGCAAGAGTACTGGAGTGGGGTGCCATTGCCTTCTCCAGTATATATACATACTCTTTCCTAAAACCCACTTGCCTCAGAAAGCTGCTAGGGTGGAAGTTCATGTGGTTGTCCTTTTTCCTCTTCCCCTTTCCACCTGTTCTTTTCCCACTTTATGAAATAGATATTCCCACTTATTGCCCCAAAGTGTGAGACCCTTTCTGGTGCTCAACAAAGGATTGTGTGAAATATTGGTGATAACCAAACCTCCTTCAGTCAGCACTTTAAAATCCAGCACCCTTCTGCTTAATACATGTGTTGTTGATTCCGAGTTGGAAAATGTGTTCAAAGTATTCAGTGGTTTACAAATAAGTTAGTGAATCAGAATTAAACCAATGTTCCTCTCTGAAGAACTCTGACTTCATAAGGGGGAATTTCAATGCTGATAAAGATAGAATTTTTAACAATAAAGTGGTTTTTTCAGCTATTAAAAAACATAAATGAATGTGTGATAAAACCTTTCTTTTGATGGTCAAAGTAAGTATTATTTATCAAAATAAGTATTTGTATTGCTTTGATTAATTTTAGATTCACTGTACTGATCGCTTAATCCAGAACATGTTAAGCATGTAGAGCCTTATAATTACAGGAAATAAAAAAGTTTAAAATTTTCAATTTCCATATATTACTTGTAAAACATAAAACTATACTGCATTAGTATAATATGGGAGGGAAATGAAATGGAAATACAGTTCCAAAAACAAAAGAGAACACAAAAATTTTGACTATTAAAGAAAAACAAGTTTATATGTTTTTAAAATGGATAGTGGGTATCAATTTGCTATTTATATTTGGTTGGATGCATTTTAAAGAACAGTGTTATAGTTTTATTTTAAAATGTCAACATTTATGGCATACTAAAATAACATTGTTTATAACTGTAAGCTCATAATGAAAAATTGTAGATGCCAACTTAAAAAATGTACAAAGGAGAAAAAAATGTATGAGCAAGTACCTGATTTTTCACCTTTTTTTTAGGCAGTATTCCAGGAAAAGGTGTGCAGACTACTAATATGGGATAGGCGCCTAGACAAAAGGCTGCCTCACCTGGCTTCAGGTGGTCTCACAGGAACTGCTCCCCGTAATCTCAGTCTCCCTTCCACTTAGTGAGCCCTGGGGTGCTGTGGGTGATGAGAGCACCAGCAGAGCTCCTCTTCAGGCTTTCCCTGGTCTGGAGCACTCTCTCCTCTCCTGTTTCTTAGCCAGAGGCTGCTGGTCTGTCAGGTGCTTCACCCTGGTACCCACGGCTTCTCCCTCTCTCTCGGCTCCCTTGTTCTCCACGATGAACGTATTCCTCACTTGTTAGACCTCACTTCTTCCAGAAACACTCCTTGCAGAAACACTCCTTGATTCCCCTTTCTTCTTTTCCTTTAGAATGGTGTCTCCTTCCCCTTTCATTATAAAAGAAAAGTTAAAAAATTAAGGGAAAGAGGAGTCAAGCCAGAAAGTAGAAAAAGTCTCTGGGATCTTGGAGAGGTCCAGGTAGATAGAGGCAGCTTATGTTTTTGGCTTCTTTGAACAGGGCTTCTAGAGGTTTGTACTTCTGAAATATGGAGTCTCAGTAGAAATACTATTGAATTGAATTGAAGCTGAAGTCCAGTTCAAATTTCACCTTGCCTTTGAATTCTCCTTTGATTTCCCAGACCTGCTGGGGCTTATCTTCCTCCAGATTCCTTGTGCATTTAGAGTCTGTTCTGTGCAGTTTAGTGTGTTATCATCACCATCATGCAATTTTTGTTAATTATTTGAATATGTAGCATTGTTTTTATGACCAGATTGTAAGTGCTAGCAAGTAGAAGTTCCTGTTTATTTTTTTGTCTCCCCATGGCACCTAGTACATCACTGACTGTAACACATATTCAATAAATACACCACAGTTAATTGTAAAAAAGAGGAGGGGGATTGATGGGGAGTTATGGGGTTGAAATCTGGATTTGTCATACTTCACTATATGATTTAGGGCCATTTGTGTATAGTCTCCATCTCTTGATTCTTCATTGATAAAACATGGGTGACAGTGATAATTAATAGTATTAGGTAATCACTATGGGCCCAAACGGAGAAGGCAATGGCATCCCACTCCAGTACTCTTGCCTGGAAAATCCCATGGACAGAGGAGCCTGGTGGGCTGCAGTCCATGAGGTCGCTGAGAGTCGGGCACGACTGAGCGACTTCACTTTCACTTTTCACTTTCATGCACTGGAGAAGGAAATGGCAACCCACTCCAGTATTCTTGCCTGGAGAATCCCAGGGACAAAGGAGCCTGGTGGGCTGCTGTCTGTGGGGTCACACAGAGTCGGACACGACTGAAGCGACTTAGCAGCAGCAGCAGCAGCAGCATGGGCCCAAACCATTAATGTACCTAACATTTCTATGAGAAATATATTACACTCTTATTATTGTTCTCATTATATATGAGAGGAATACTAAAATAATCTGTCCAGGGCCACTCATAGTAAATAACAGTGTGGATTTGAAACCAGACCAAGTCCCAAGTATTTATTCAACATGTGATACTGCCCACATCTGATGTATCTACCTCAGAGTTAAAGATTCTAAGTGACTCTTAGAATTAAGATTAAAGATTAATCTTAAATCTTTAAAGATTCTAAGTGAGTAGAAGGCACTGGGTATATTTTTGAAAAAAGTAAAAAAGTGATACAAAAGTTGAATTTAGTTACTGTATTTGGAAAGCATTTTTACTTTTCTCCCCAGCTTTATTGAGGTATAACTGAAACATAACACTGTTCAAGGTGTGCAGCAGATAGATACAATACATTTAAAAATTGCAAAATAATTACTGCACAGTGTTAGCTACATCACCTCCATCCCATGACATAGTTACCATTTGTTTTTCCTGGTAAGAACACTTAAGATATACTCTTAGCAGCATTCAAGTATGTGATACAGTATTATTATCTATAATCAATCCCTGATAACTTCCACTCTACTCTGAGTTTGTCTTTTTTAGATTGCACATTTAAAAACATTTTAATTTTTTCCAGTTCATAGGTTACCTTTTCATTTATGGTTTCCTTTGTTGTTCAAAAGCTTATGCTATGCTATGCTAAGTCACTTCAGTCGTGTCCGACTCTGTGTGACCCCATAGACGGCAGCCCACCAGGCTTCCCCGTCCCTGGGATTCTCCAGGCAAGAACACTGGAGTGGGTTGCCATTTCCTTCTCCAATGCATGAAAGTGAAAAGGGAAAATGAAGTCGTTCAGTCATGTCCGACTCTTAGCGACCCCATGGACTGCAGCCTACCAGGCTCCTCTGTCCATGGGATTTTCCAGGCAAGAGTACTGGAGTGGGGTGCCATTGCCTTCTCTGACAAAAGCTTATAAGTTTGATTAAATCCCATTTGTTTATTTTTTTTTTTTTTTTATTGCCCTAGGAAAACATTGGTACAATTTATGTCAGAGAATGTTTTGCTTATGTTCTCTTCTAGGAGTCTGATGGTATCATGTCTTATATTTAAATTTTCAAGCCATTTGAGTCTCTTTTTGTGTCTGGTGTAAGGATATGTTCTGATTTCATTGATTTACATGTGGCTGTGATTTACAAGTGTTGTCCAAGTGTCAACAACACTTGCTGAAGAGACTGTCTTCTCCCTGTTATGTGTTCTTGCCTCCTTTGTCAAAGGTTAATTGTCCATAGGTGTGTAGGCAATGGCACCCCACCCCAGTACTTTTGCCTGGAAAATCCCATGGACGGAGGAGCCTGGTAGGCTCCAGTCCGTGGGGTCGCTAAGAGTCGGACACGACTGAGTGACTTCACTTTGACTTTTCACTTTCATGCATTGGAGAAGGAAATGGCAACCCACTCCAGTATTCTTGCCTGGAGAATCCCAGGGACAGGGGAGCCTGGTGAGCTTCCGTCTATGGGGTCGCGCAGAGTCGGACACGACTGAAGCGACTTAGCAGCAGCAGCAGCAGCAGTGTAGGTTTATCTCTGGGCTTCTGTTCTGTTTCAGTGATCCATATGTCTGTTTCTGTGCCAGTACCATGCTGTTTTGATTACCGTAGCTTTGTAGTTTTATCTGAAGTCTGAGAGGGGTATGCCTCCTGCTTTGTTCTTTTTTCTGTGAATTGCTTTGGCAATTCTATGCCTTTTATCGTACCATGTAAATTTTCGAATTATTTGTTCTAGTTCTGTGAAAAATGTTATGGGTAATTTGATCACATTAAATCTATAGATTGTTTGGGTAGTTTGGCCATTTTAACAGTATTTATTCTTCCAATCCAAGAGCATGGGATATCTTTCCATCTTTGAGTCATCGTCAGTTTCTTTTATTAATGTTTGTGGTTCTTAGCATATAAATCTTTTACCTCCTTTGTCAGGTTTACTCCTAAATATTTTTTGATGTGATTTAAAAGGGATTGTTTGTTTACAGTCCCTTTCTAGTGTTTCCTTTTTAGTGTATGATATGACCAACAAAGGCTTAATTTCCAAAATATACAAACAGCTCATACAACTCATAACCAAAAAAACAAACAACCCAATAAAAAAATGGGCAAAAGACCTAAATAGACATTTCTCCAAAGAAGACATACAGATGGTCAATAGGCACATGAAAGGAGGCTCATCGTTTCTAATTATTAGAGACATGCCAATCAAAACTATAAAGAGGTACCACCTCACACTGCTCAGAATGACCATGATTAAAAAGCTTATAAATAGCAGATGTTGGAGAAGGTGTGGAAAAAAGAGAATCCTCTTACACCATTGGTGGGAATTTAAATTGGTGTAGCCACTATGGAAAACAGTATTGAGGTTCCTCAAAAAACTAAAAATAGAGTTACCATATGACCTAGCAATCCCTTTTCTAGGCATATATCTAGACAAAGCTGTAATTCCAAAAGATACATGCACCCTTAGGTTTATGGCATCACTATTTACAATAGCTAAGGCATGAAAACAAACTAGATGTCCATCAACAGATGAATGGATAAAGAAGATGCAGTGTGTGTGTGTGTGTGTGCATATGCATGGATTGAAATATTACTCAGCTATAAGAAAGAATGAAATAATGCCATATGTACGAACATGGATGGGTCTAGAGATAATCATACTAAGCGAAGTAAGTCAAAGACAAATACCATATGATATCACTTATGTGTGGAATCTAAAATATGACACAAATGAACATGTCTGAGAAACAGAAACGCACTCAGAGATGAAGAGAACAGACTTGTGGTTGTCAAGGGGGAGGAAGGGTTGGGGAAAGATGGATGGAGAGTCTGGGATTAGAAGATGCAAACTAGTGTATGTAAACAACAAGGTCCTGCTGTATAGTACAGGGAAGTATATTCAGCATTCTGTGATAAACCATCATAGAAGTGAATATAAACAAATATTTATGTGGCTTCCCAGGTGGCGCTAGTGGTAAAGAACCCGCCTGCCAATGCAGGTAGACATAACAGACTCCAGTTCGATCCCTCAGTCGGGAAGATCCTCTGGAGGAGGGCACAGCAACCCACTCCAGTATTCTTGCCTGGAGAATCCCTTGGACAGAGGAGCCTGGTGGGCTACAGTCCATGGGTCACAGAGTCGGACACGACTGAAGCAACTTAGTACACACACAAATGTATAACTGAATCACTTTGCTGTTCAGCAGAAATTAACACTAAACCAACTAAGATAAAACACTTTTTAAAAAGGAAAACATTTTACTTTTTAAAGGCAGTTGGCAGTCTGCAGGTGAATAGTCGGGAGGATGCATGGCTATAGTAAATGAGAGGGAATAGAAGCTTTTCCAGTCACTTTTTGGCCTTGCAGAAGGGCTCCAGAAAATAAACACTGAAAAATGCCCACTACTCATTCCCCTGATTGCCAAAGGCATTCAGCCTGGGAGCTGGTAGTGATGAACATCAGTAGGAGGAGGAGAGTACTTGTGTTTTTATTCTCATATTTAATTGATCTTAAAATTCTTGCCCAGCCCTTTGCCTTCTGCACAGTCCAGAGTCACGAATCCTTGATATGCGGCTTAAAAGAGAAGCACAGGACAAAATATTCCTTTTCTCTCCACCAATTTCCTCCCCATGTTTCTATTCTGGGACCAATGTACAGACCATTGATCAAAGACAGAGCAAGCTCTGCTCTGTACGTGTGTACAGCCTGACTCCACTGTGAGCCCCGTGTAGGAGGAGATTGCATGTGCTCTGTAGTTTTTGTGCTTCCTACTGGCTGACTTTTGCAACTAATTGTATCCATCTGTTTTTAAAAGGTGAAAAAGAACTCCTGAATTTAGGTGTTGATTTCTACGTTAATTACACTGATCCCAGTTGCAGCAGTGTGGTCTTAATAGCTGATAGCTGCAATACCCAAATCTGTGATATCAGAATGTGACGTGCATATTTTAATTTGAGAAATAGTTTAACATTTTTAGATATTCATTTAGATGTGGTTATGCAGGTTAAACATAACGTATGATCACTGCTTCTTTCATTGCTTCCAATTAAACCTTGCTTGTTAGTTTAACCTCTAGGTAATCCCATCAAACAATTGATGTCAAGGAAACACTGCCCACAGTAGCTTCGGATGAGTGGCCATTAATTTTAATTGCCTTGATATTAAAGATTAAGAAGTATTGGGACTAGCAGAATAGAAACGATCTGATGTCAAGCAAATCCACTTGCTAAAGCTTCCCCAGGCTGCTGGTGATATTAAAATTTTACTATGAGAATTAAATAAACCTTTATTAGTGATGACTGTTGTTTGATTGGTCCAGGGGTATGCATAAACACAGGATTCTTACATATCTGGAGATGAGACCTTCAATGGTATGGAGATTCCTCAATTATGAAACTGTTAATAAAGCTGTAATCTGATTTTCCTGGCTAGGTTTCATTAATGTATTATAGCTTCTCTGATTGTCAAGGTAATATTAACTACAAAGTATGGAATCCAACAGAGAATTGTTTAGAAGAAGAGAATTCTAAAATGGGCCTTTGTTGCTAAATTCAGAGTTGGGGAATTTTCATTAATTATGCTTAAGAAATGCCAAATTCCCTCTCAGCCAGGAATATCTCCCTTTCCACTATATGTTCAATATTTAACTCTTTCAAAGGCCTGACAGTCTTAATCAGACAAGCTAGAGTGATGTTGTATATTGAAGGGAGTTTTTGTATGGCAGCTCTAGGTCTGCCTTCTGAGCTGAGGACGTGCTTGTGAAAGGTAGGGTAGGCTTGTGAAAGTAAGGGCTATGAGAACTTGCTTTGACAATCATAACCAGAACGAATACCACCAGGGTTATTTTCAATCTTAATTCAGAACCTTTATTTTTAGAGATGTAATTCTGGTATGGGAATGAATTTCATAGTCACTGAGGCCGCCTTCTCCTGGTGCAAAAATCCCTCCCAGAGCATCTGCGTCCGTCCTCCTGGAGGCCTGGGCCCCAGGTTAGCATCACGTCGGCCCTCTCCCTCTCCCCTGGCCTCCACTGTGAGTCAGTGGCCAAATTCTGCCTATTTGTCTTCCATGACCTCTGCCCTTTCCACAGCTCCTGTTCCGCCTCATCACCTGTGTACCTACCTAACTCTGCCACCCAGTAGCACGCCTTACACTATTGTCCCAAGCACCTGCCTCAAGCATACGGGGCTAAAAGAAGGCAGAGTGGAGTTGGGTCCCTCAGGTCTGTTTGAGAGCCTAATATTGTGATAGCCTAGATACTGAAACTAAGGCCCATACGTGGAATTGGAAGGGAACCACATCTTAGTTCTGAGTAAAGAACTGTGTATCCATTGGAGCTGCCTACAGTGGAATCATATTCAAAGTGAGTACCACGTCGCTGGTGGTGGAGATGCCATGACACAAATAGAAAATAGAGAAGGAGGTGCAGGTTTAAAGAACACCCAAGTTCCATTTGAGATCTGTTGAGTTGCAGGTTGTGGCAGAACATTTATAAGAAAATGTCTTAAAAATCAAGAACTGAAATTCTTCATAGAAGTTAGGGATAGAGGTGGAAGTCTGGTTCACAGAGACCATAGTTGAAATTGTTTATAGAGATCAGATTGCTTAAGGAGCAAGAAGAGAGCTAAGAGCTTGAGTCTTGGAGAAAGTGTGTATGGGCACACACACACACACCATAGTGTATCAGGGAAGGAGAAGCAGAAGCATAATGTCACAGGTGATAATTACAAGTGTCAGATGCTGCTGAGTGGTAAAACAAGTTGAGAGAGAGAGAAGGTCATTAGATTTGGAACAGGTGTGAGGCCTGTGTGATGACAATCAACCACCTAGCCCTTGAGATTGTTAAGATGCTACTTGAGAAAATGTGTGCAAAAGGTTATGTGTAATGCTTGGTGCAAAGGAGATGCTTGTTAAATAGTTACTATTACCACCACTGTTTGAAGAAAAGAAGGGACACATAATCCTTCTTTGCTGGTAAGGGAGACGACAGTGGAACAGAAATGGCTAGGAAGGCCTGATCTGCAGCATATTTGCTTCCTGACAAGTTTTGGCTTGTTTCTGTCTGAACCTCCACTCATGATAGCTGCACAGGTCTTCAGCGAATGTGCTGGTGTGTGTGCACGCACATATGTACACACAGTGACCCCTCAGGATGGGCCTGCGTGTGGGCAGCAGCAGGCCAACATTGTCTTCCTCGTGTGGCTCCCTTGCCAGGGCTCTCTAGCTTTCCCTGAAGGATGAGCACCATGGTTTGAAGAATGAGAGGTCTATTTCCAAAGCAATTAAAGGCTTGGCAGAGATGGTCAACTAGAATGCCCACTGGTATAAATTGGGTTGGAGGGCTCATATCACTCACTCCTTATCCTTTTTCTCAGGGTCCCTAAATAGCTATTCAGGATGAAACTGTGACCCACTCCGCCTGATACCACTGCAGCATGCCCCTTTGAAAGATGATTAAGAAATTATTAAGAAGTATTTTTAAACTGTTATTTTAACAAGAGAGAGGTCAGGGCCTTTTACATAGCAAAGTGGGTACCTATTCATACATTGCTGTGTGGGTTTCAGCTTCTTCTTTATACAGCTCAGCTCCCAGGTGCCTGAACACTCAGTGTAACTATAAGCAGTGCGTCTTGGGCTGAAGTTTTGTTGTCAGTGAAATGTGATGAAATCTGCCTGTTGCCAAGATCCTCCTAAGAAATCTCTTCCATTTGTGCTGGTTGACATCATAAGTAGTTTGCAAGAGAAATAAGTATATTCCACTTGATGAAATCAGCTGCTGATTCTGTATTTGCATTTGACCTTATTGAATTGCTTGAGTTTTCACGTTGTGACCTTCTCACATGTTAACTGGCAGAACTTGAGCAGCCATCTTGGCAGACGTACAGTATCTTCTAAGGCAGGAGACAAAGGGGTTTTTCATCCATTATTAATTGATGTTACTCTTTTCAGCAGACCAAACATGATTCTACTGTACAGCTGCCAAAATTGTTCCAGACCCCAAAAGAACAAGTCATTCTTTCACAAGTGTTTCTTATTATTTACCTAACTTAACAAACGTTTCCTTTCGTTTTTCAGCTCCTTTGGGGACGGGGGGAGGACTAATCATTTATATATGAATTGGTATACACCAACTGAATGTTTTTGATGAACAACACTTCCAGCCATTTTAGTAACTCCAAGAAATGGTCTTATTCCAAGAGTGTTGAGAGGTTTGCCAAAAGAGTGAGTGAGCCTCAGCACCATTCTTCTTTATCCCTGAGATGTGATCACAGGCTAGAATCAAGTGTCTCCTAAGGTCTCTCCCGGGGATCCTACAGTTAGTATCGGAAATTTGGTTTTTGTTTGTTTCTTCCTTTGAGCCTTACTCACTTCCCCTTACTCGCGTCCCTGTGATTTATAGGTATCCAACTGGTTTGGCAACAAACGAATCAGGTACAAGAAGAATATCGGCAAGTTTCAGGAAGAAGCCAATCTCTATGCTGCAAAGACAGCCGTGACAGCTGCGCACGCAGTGGCTGCAGCCGTGCAGAACAACCAGACCAACTCGCCCACCACGCCGAATTCTGGTGCGTACGGGTGCTCACTCCCTCCTTGGCTCAGGAAGCCTGAGGCCACACAGCCCCACCTCATGGGCCAGGACACAAGAGCCATACTGAGGATACAGTGGACTCATAAAGATTTCTATTAAAATGCAGGCTTCTTCCTCGAATAGTGAATGAGTGGATGACCAGAGGGCCTGTAAACCCACTGTTCATAGTGAGTGCCACTCACTACCAGGAGAACCTGGAACTTTCACACTTAGAAGTGTTTTTTAATTCAGCAGTGAGGCCCAGTGCTATCCCTAATGATTATTTTAACTATATTGTTCCATGTGCCATTTTAAAATTCATAGTGGTCTGTCAAAGAGCGAGTGAAATAGCAGAAGTGTGGAATTGACCTGTTGCTGTGAGTAATGAGGCTGGAATGCTGGGGTTAGTACCACAGTGCTTTCTCCCTGATGTGGCTGCAGACTCGAGTCTGCGGGCCTTCTGTCTCCTCAGCACCTGTGCTGACTTGGTAGGTTCAGCACGTGGTTAGCTGATCAGGACGTGGTTAGCTGTGAGAGATATGGTAGTTAGTACATGGATGCAGTATCTTGGCCCCTTATACGATATATTTTGGCCAAATTTTTTGTGGCATTTTTGATGGAATTGGAAACGTTTAAATTACAGGGAACTTGAGTAGCAACGAAAGATGTGCAGCTAGCCCAAACAGATGGGCTTGAGAAGCAGTTCAAGGGGCTTTTCTAAGGAGATAATTTAAATATAATCTTTAAAAATTCAGAAAGGGAGGGTTTTTTGTTTGTTTTGATGTCTTCTTCTTCCCTCCATCCCACTCTCCCACTCCCAGGTTCTTTTTAATGGAACATGGAAACTGATGAAAGTTAGGCAGAGTGGATGGCTAAGAAGGAGCTTCAGGGACTTTCTGGAGGGCTAGTGGTTAAGACTCTGCCCTTCCACTCCAAGGGGCATGGGTCAATCCCTGGTTGGGAAACTAAGATCCCACATGCTGCTTGGCATGGCCAAGTAAATAATAAATACCTTTTAAAAATAAAAATAAATAATAAAAAGTCTGGAGGAATTTTTTTTTAAAGCTTCAGAAAAATGTTTCTTCTCTGGGTAATTGTCCACCATGACAGCTAATGATGGTGAAGAGCTCGCTTAATGACAAGTCCTGGAGATAAATGAAAACAAGGGGATAGTTCCAAGCCAGCTGCTGGGTGTTTCTCTGTTTTGATTCTTCCTTTGTCTTATAGTTGGGTTTCCCCGTCATTAAGACTTTTCTAGATGCAAAATGCACTCCTTGCAGTTATTCTCCATCGTCTTAGATCTAGAAATGCTTTATGTTATACACAACCTTTCCCTTCTTTACCTCTTCTCCTTTCCCTGCCTCTGGGTCTTTGAGGATTATGTGTGTAGCTCTCTGTTATTCAGCTACTTAACTCTTTCCTTTCCAGGTTCTTCTGGTTCTTTTAACCTCCCAAATTCTGGGGACATGTTCATGAACATGCAGAGTCTGAATGGGGATTCTTACCAAGGGTCCCAAGTCGGAGCCAATGTGCAATCACAGGTAGGAGAAATGCCCCAGCTGGGGCCTTTCTAGCAGGGTAGGGTTTGGGCTCAAAACTCCTTCCTCTCGCCCCACGGAAGTGGTCTGCACACCGTGCAGAGCCTGTGCTGGGTGCTTCCAGATGTGACCCATCTGCCCCACCATTTAATTGAATGAGAAGTCAAGTGAACAGTGACTTTGGATGATTCAAACTTGATACACTTTGTGAATGCATTCGGCTCTGGCTTGAGCTCATGGAGAGGGGTTGGGTGCATCTAACTTCTGTAACAAAACAGAACAGAAAAATCGTGTGTGCCAGTGTGTGTATGGTTCCTAAAGCATATTACTCTGTTTCATTTCTGTATTTTTTTTAAAGTCAGAATACAGAAACCTGAGTTCTTAATGTATATTCCAGGTTCAGCTGTTTTTCTAATCCTCTTAATGGAAAGCAACTACTTGTTGTTATGCATATTTTAGGGGGGTGTGTGTGTGAGAGAGAGAGAGAGAGAGCCAGTATATATATTTATAAGTAGTTTTCACCCACAGCCACATACATTTGGTTGGTGTAGATGAAAAGTTTGCATTGCCATGAAGCTGTTATTGTTTAGCTGGCATGAAAAACAGATGTATGAGTTTAAATATGCAAAGAATTGTTGAAATTCTGCCAGTCACATTTGATTGATAAATTTGTCTCTCATTCAAGATGCTAAACCCTCGTGGCACACATAATTCAAATTGTTTCCTTTTGTAAGTGATGATGTTTTAATAGTTTGGGGATGATGAATTTTGTTTTGTCTCACTTCTAGGTGGATACCCTCCGTCATGTTATCAATCAGACGGGAGGCTACAGTGATGGCCTTGGAGGAAATTCACTGTACAGTCCACATAATTTAAATGTGAGTACTCTGGGGAGCAAGATTTGAAGAGCTGTAGGAACAGTGTCAGGTAAATAGTGACTAATAAATAAATTAATGGCCATTTGACTTGGCTTCTCATCTTTCTGGCAAATGGGGGAAGGCAGCAGCTTCACTGTACTTTTATGAACCTAAACACTGAATACCATTAGAAGTCCTCACAGAGGCCCAGGGTGGCTGGCCTTCTGTCATCAATAGAGACTTAAGCATTAGCCCATTAAGGTGCCATCTTCTACCGGCCGTGCTGTGTTCCCGGGAGATGGTAAAAACAGGTCATTTATCTTAGACTCGAGCGTCTAAGGAAAAATTTGGGAAAAATTCCCAAACACAGCTCAGGGGAAGGGGATGAGGGCCCCAAACATATTGACACACCAAGCTAAACAAAGACTCCTGTTCTTAAGAGCAACTTGCTACATTGTCAATGTCCTAGGGACCATGCTCAGCCTTTTTAATGGCCTCTCACTTATCAGGTATGGAGGGAATAATTTAAAGTTTTGTAACCAATTGACCAAAACTTTACTTTTCCCTCCCACCCTGACATGGATGGAAAATAGCAAACAGAGCACCTGAAAGGCAGTCCATGGGGGTGGGAGAGGGGGAGACTAGGTCCCCAGGGTAAAGAGGTAGACAGAATCTAGAGTTTCAGACTAGGGAGGAAATGAACTGCCCAACACACAGAGTCAGAAAGAAAACAGATAAAACTCTCCCCTCTTAGGGCCTAGCTTGCTCTGAGAGTAAATATTAATGATTTAAAAAGTGATTGAGGATGTTCAATTGTAAAAGGAAAAAAGGGCCATTAAATACTCAAATCTTTTACATTGGAAATGTCAAATCTTTCTTTTTAGGTTTATAAATAACTCATAATAACCCACAACAAACCATATAAAAAGCCTTTTAGTTGCATTTCTCCTTTTTCATTTAAGTGTTTTGAAATGCTTCAGAGAATGTGCGATATCCTTATCAACATGATAAAATATGAAACTGTGATTGCCTGCAGCATTTTACAGACATGAATTCCATCTTCGCTGATGAGGCTTGATAAGGCGCTGTTGTATAATACAGTGCATAATCTCAAACCACCAGAGTAAGGATTAATTTATTTTGAAAAAAAGAATGCTTGCTGACAACCTCTCCTCCAGCTGCCACGCTGGGTAAAAATATTGTACATTTGTTGTTTATAAATTTGGATAAAAGAGGAATGATGTTTACTTCAGATGGAATATCTTTAGACTTGTGTCTGCGTAACAGTTTTTCTAAGTAGATTTTCATACCTGAGGGGTGAGAACAGCTTACCTTTGAGATAGAAAAGAGGATCTCTTTGCGTACACACACACACACACACCGTGCTTGTCAGCATCCAACCTACACAGCCTCTACAGAGGCTTTGAAGATAGACCGCCATAGCTTTATTTATTTATCTTCCTAACCTGGATTAGAATGCACCTCCAGCCTGGAAAACCCTTTTCCCTTTGACTCTGGCCAGCTCTGTGAGGTAGTTTGGTTCCTCTCTTTACCCTCTCCTCGCCATTTCTCTGTAGACCTACAGGGAGGAAAGGTGCTTTATATGCAGGACCTTGCATTTAATCTGAAGACTTAGGGGTTCCCTATGAACAGCTTGTTGGGAGAAGGAGAAATTCCCAGCCCAGGGCTGGGTGAGGAATCTAGACAGAGTTCTTAGTTAGCCTAGCGGCACAGGCCTAAAAAGAAGACATTTTGGGTGGACTCACGAAACAAGTTGCAGGTGGATATGAGCAAGGCAGGTGGATGTACGGGAGGCAGGAGGAGGCCCCCCGCCCCGCACCCTCACTGGTACGGGGGCTCCGGGTCTCAGGGCCGTGCAGCAGGAGGCTGGGCTGTGCCGCAGGCTCTGGGCGTCAGCCAGCTCCCCTCGCCGTCTCTACAGAAAGGCCCGCCCCGTCACTTCCACTCAGTGTTCCCCAGCTCACCAGTCCAGCACCTCCCTCTTCTTGACTGACATAAAAATATGTAGCGACAAGCTGTCTGCCACAGCAGAAATCTGATCAGACATTGATTTCAGCAATTGCCTCTATAGGCCGAGACATAAGGCGAATTTGTTTCTGAGCACTGTTACTGCCGGTGCAGGTCTGAGGCAGGAAGGGCCGGCAGCCTGTGAGGAGTGCTAGCAACAGCCCGAGAAGGAGCCCCACTTACAGATAATTGGAATCCGGATTTGAATAGTGTGCGCGCCTCCACAGTTCATGCATTTTCATTCTCCACGATCCTATTTGGAAGGAATTTCTGGCCTTCATTTTCCAAGGGTTATAGGAGCTGGCTGTCAGGCATGTATAGAAAAAGGTCGGGGGGACTTCTTCTCTATGGAAACGAGGATTAAGCTGGGTTGAGGTTTGTACTTTGTGGAGCTCAAGGTCTTGCCAAAGCATTGCATTGAGCTTCTCCACTGCTCCTTTCTTACAAGATTTTTTATTTTTTTGAGTCACTTGATTTTTACCAGCAAATCAAAGACCGAGCGAGGTGCCAGCTCCAGACCAGCTGAAGCCCTCCTTCAGCGTGCTGACTTATTGCCAAGTCTTTACTTGGTAGGATGGATTTGTTTTACATGCATTTAATCCCACTTTAACACATGCTTCAAACTCCTGCCAAAGTGGGTTTAGAAAATACATTTTGCTAATGCATCTTTGCTCTCATGTTGTCATCAGGGTATTTTCAGTCAGGGCGTAGAATTAATATGGAGACGTGCACCGATGAACTGTGCTTCTCCTTTCAGGCTAATGGAGGCTGGCAGGACGCAACAACTCCATCTTCTGTGACTTCTCCTACCGAAGGCCCAGGAAGTGTGCACTCCGATACCTCTAACTAATCTCCGGCAACACTTTTCCCTGAGCTGACATGCCTTGATCCATGCATTCAGAGCAATAGGAGGAAAAGGAAAGCGCTTTTTGTAGCCCACCATCTACAGCTTTACTGTAAAACCTTGTCTTATTAGAGAACTTGGTAAATCTGTTTTTTAAGGAATCATAATCATTTGTATTTATACTTAAAAAACACACAATGTTAAAAAAGCACTTTATCCAATTAGGCCAAGGTTTAACATTGTTGACAGTCCTATAGCTATTTTATCATAATTTATTATCAATATTTTACATGAATGGTTTCTCACTTGCCAATTACTTGGCCTTAAGGGTAAAAAAGTACCATATATGCTAAACCTCAATCGTTAAAGCAGATACAAAGACTCACCTCACCTAAATTGAACTTCTTGCATATTTCCATCGCAGACTTGGATTGTCCTTCTTTCATATCACTAATGGAGTTGGAATAAAGGAGCTCTTTGGCTAACTGTTAATGATGGTTGTGTTTAAAAATCTTCCTCATCACACTTGTGTTTCAATTCCTTATGTTATAATTAGATCAGAGACCGGTAGCATCTTTTCTCTCTCTGAAAGCACCAGTGCCCAGAGTCTGCTCGGTAATGACATTATGGATCCAGATTGTTTTGAGAGATGAAGATCCTTGCTGCTGATACAGGTGACCACGAGATCCGTCTAGGGGTTTTACGGTGTGCGCTGGGTGCCGCACAGACTTGTCAAGGTTTGCTACGTCCTCTGGGCATCCACACAAAGGCCCTGCTCTCTGGAGTGTTGTATATAGTGTAGCAAAAGAGTATTTATACATCTCACCAATCAAAACACAGCTTTATTACCTCATGCGAACTCATACGAACCAATAGAATTTCAACATGTTCTGTAGCTTAGAGTGCTCACTTACTACCTCTGAACAATACTCACGCTGTAGTTTGTCTCTTTCTTATCTTTTTGCATCTTGTAATTAACTCTTTGTTTCTCGATCATAAAATGTAATGTACATTGTAATCTTTTAAAAGAAAAATCAGGGTTGCATTCGCAACTTTTAAAAAACTGAGAGTGGAAACATTGGGTCTTAAATTAACACAGGATCAGTAAAACTGTTGTAAATACTGAGAAGCATTTTGAATGTTCTTCATCTTGTTACTAATCCATGCAAAAAAGAAAAAGAAAAAAAAAAGCGATGACTAATTGTGATGCATTCAGATTTCAGTATTCAGTACTGTATATTTCACCCTGTGTAATAGGGCCCCCTCTCTTTCTCTCTTTTTGTATTGTATGCGATTCTGAAACTGATTGAGTCATGAAAATAATTTGTGGCGGTGATTCTAATGTATTAAAAACGTTTCGTGTTCCTTTCTAACTGGATTACGCCCTGGATTGAAAAAGTCTTCCTCGTGGTAGTTATATGTAGTTTCAAACATGAATAAACTTTTTGCTTTCATGATTAAATGTTGATGCAAGTTTCTTACCCCACCACATGAGTCAGTCTGTGCAGGCAGAGGAGAAAACCCACCTAGAAGCCGGCCTGAGCATGTAAATGTGTAACCTCTCAGAGAGAGGGACTCGGAGGTGAATCCAGATGGGGGTGACCACACTCTGCAGGCTCTAGGTCAGCTGCCAGACCACTGTGAGGTGTCCTCACTTGACACTTATGCTCTAAGAATACCACGAGGAAAATACCATCCCCGTTTCACAGATGAGGAGACTGTAGTTCATAAAAGTTAAGCAGATGCCGCAAAGTCAAAGGCCTAGGCCAACAAGGGCCGTGCTTGGAACCCAGGTCTGCGTGTATTCTTGTAGCTCACCCTCTCCTGACCTAATGATGCATCTGGGGCCTGCTGGATGCAAAGACCTGTTTGGTAATTGTTTTTAATATTTATTTTTATTTATTTATTTGGCTGCATGGGGTCTTAGGGCACATAGTATCTTTGTGTGTGTGTGTGTGGGGGGGGGTGTGTGTGTGTGTGGCACAAGGACGCTCAAATTGTGATGCATTAGCTCCGTTGCTCCATGGCGTATAGGAGCTTAATTCCCTGCTGCTGCTGCTGCTAAGTCACTTCAGTTGTGTCCAACTCTGTGCGACCGCATAGATGGCTGCCCACCAGGCTCCTCTGTCCCTGGATTCCCCAGGCAAGAATACTGGAATGGGTTGCCATTTCCTTCTCCAGTGCATGCATGCATGCTAAGTTGCTTCAGTCATGTCCAACTCTGTGTGACCCCATGAACAGCAGCCCACCAAGGCTCCTCTGTCCACAAGATTCTCCAGGCAAGAATACTGGAGTGGGTCACCGTTTCCTTCTCCACGTAGTTCCCTGACTGGGAATCAAACCTGCGTCCCTGCATGGCAAGGTGAATTCGTAATCACTAGGTCACCAGGGAAGTCCCTTGTTTGGTAATTTTAAATCATCAGTCTTGTCATATTCACTTCTTTGCTTTCATAACTTTGGTGAGATACCAGTTTAGAACAGACGAAAGTTTGTCCAAAAAGAGTGAGCTTCAGAAAAAAAACCACAACTTCTCTTAGCATACCTTGGAAAACTAAACTGATAAGATGTAAGACCAACTAGAAATCCTTTAGCCGGATTAAACATTGTTTTGTTCACGTTGTCAGAAACTCCCTGTATTTACATGTCCATCTGTCGCTAATACCTAAAGCTTTGTAGTAAAAGAAGTCGATAGCAGGTAATTGGCCTGTTTACTATATCTTGAGGAAATTGACTCACAGGAAATCAGATTAATGTTAATCAGTTGCAGCAAATTGTCTCTGATAAATTCAACTGTTTTACTATTTCAGTTGGTCGAGCCAGGCAAAACAAGGGCCAGGGCCACCGTTCGCATTAATCTTGAGGCAGTTACACTGTGAGAGTAAACTTTATAAAATAGATTGCCCTCAAAGCTGTCTTCCCTTGAGCAGGCTCTCGCCTGCCTGTAGGAATCTCTCCCCTGGCTAAGCAGTTATTTGCCTGATTCAATTAGCTTATGGGTCAGCCTTTCTTATCTTTGTACATAAAACCATCGCTACACTGTGTGGTTTTGTAAAAATATCCTGTGGAAACCAGACACACACGCACACACAAATACATCTTCTTTAGAGTCTAGAAACACATTTCCTGAGAACCACCCCAGGTCTCCTCTCAGGCCAGCCTAGTGAGAAGAGCACATAGCGGTGTTGGAGATTCACATGATGACTGCCGACACTTAAGGAGGGACGGATATGAATCTGTATTCTGGGGAGGCCTCAATGAAAACAGCAGTTGCTTTCCCAGAAGCTAGTCTCGGAGGCACTTGTACATAACTCCCTCTCTGCCCTTCAGTACCCCTCTAGCGGAGGCCAGAAGCACCCTGGCTTCATAGATAAGGAAACGGGGCAAGGCTTGGGCCCCAGGGCTCTTAGATCTCCCTCCAAAGTGGGTGAAATGTATTGATCTGATAGATTTCACCAGGTACTTTTTCTGGGGTAAGAAATGGGTTAGGCTGTCAATCCAGAGCACAGTGAAATCAGGCCCATACCCTCAAGGGGCCAAGATCCTGGACCTAGCCCTTGTTCAGAAAGCAGACAGGATATTGGAGAGACTGGTAGGTGTCTGAACCCCAAGACAGGAGAAGTGAGGACCCCACAACCCATTCACAAGTTCAAAGAACACAGCAGCAGGAAACCACCGGAAACACCCCATTGCAGATTAGGGGGCCTGTCCATGCATCCAGCCAGATGCACAAGGGTACATGGGGGCTTCTATGACACAACGCGTGCTTTTGTTACCAACACTGTGTATTTCCATCCACTTGCCGACACACAGTAAAGCCAATCGACTGACTCTGGGTTGTGGGGAAAGGAAAGGACAGCGTTTATTGCAGGGCGCCAAGCAAGGAGCTCAGGACAGCAAGTGCTCAAAAAGCCTGAACTCCTTGATGGGTTTCAGCAAAGCATTTTTAAAGGCCAGGTGAGGGAGGGGCGTCCCAGGGTGAGAGATCAACCCCCACACAATTCTCTGGCTGGTGGTAACAGGGCGGGGTCACAGGGGTTAACATTATCAATCCTTAGGCGCCAGTAGGTCTGGGGGCTACAGGCTACGTGCTGGTGATCATCAGGTAGTTAATTTCTTCCATTTGGTGGTGGTTTTAGCGTCTGCAAAACAGTTCAAGAAGTGTGCCTCAGACACTATTATCCAGGCCCTTTGGATAGGAGCTCCAGCAGAGGCTACAGGGAGGGGGTCTGTCCTAGGAAGACCCCGCAGGATCCTGCTCCATTACACTTTCAGGAATTTCTGGAGCTCGTGTTTGAGGAGCTCCTCTGGACAGGAGGTGGGGGGCGGCGTGGAAGCCTCTAAAGACAGTGGAACAGGTGGGCTTGCCAACTGGATGAGAACTTCTCTGCAGCGCTGACTGGGCACCAGTCTGGTGCCAGTCCCGGCCAGAAGCCAGGGAGGGCAGGACAGGGTTGGAGAGCCCCCTCCAGCAGCTTACTGAGGAGAGGAGGTGGCAAGGGGCTAAGTCTCCCAGATGGGGAGGTGTTTGGGGTGTAAGATACACGTTGGTGCTGAGGGAAAGGGACCTTCCCTGCCCGGGCTGACAGCTCCAGGTCACCAGCATCTCCGCCAGGTAAACTATATACATTACTTAGCATCTCCCATGGAGTCCCATGCTGTAGGTGCTAGCCGCCCATCTTCAGATGGGGGATTTGAAGCTCAAAGAGGTGACATCACCTGTCCAAGTTTTCCCACGGAGGCCCCCTGTGACACTTTGAGCCGCCACTTGGAGTGGGACAGAGAGAGGCCCCTGTGAGCTAGCAGGGGAGAAAAGGAAGGTCCCTTGCTGGGCAAAGTGACCAGAGGAACCATTCCCCACCCCAAATTCCTTAGAGCTTGCAGCCCTCCTAACTCTGTCTCGTCGCCTGGGCCCCCCTGAGGACATGCGTCCTGTAGGGTGGACGGGAGGTGTGTCACAGACAGTGTGGGACGAGGGACAAGGAAGACCCTCTGCTTGGGCAGACCTGGGAGGCAAAGGAGGCAAACAGAGCAGAGACAGTAGCTGTCGTGGTGCGTACCGTGATGCCGCACACAAGGACCTGTGCCCCCTGGGGGACTGTCCAGGCCTGTGCAGCTTAGCCATGGCTCCTGGGCCCTCAGCCCACTGCCCACATGCCCCTCTCTGTGTGGGAGCAGATCCCACCCCCACACACAGATTTGGTTTTTGTTGTTTCTTTAAAGACGGACCATTTTATTCAGTTATTTTTGACTGCACTGGGCCGTCCTTGCTGCGCACAGGCTTTCTCTGCTTGTGACTGGTGGTTACTCTTCATTGCACGGGCTTCTCATTGCAGAGGCTTCTCCTTTTGCAGAGCACAGGCTCTAGGGTATGTGGGCTCAGTAGTTGCATCACGTGGACTCAGTAGCTGTGGCTCCCTGATGTTGGGAGCTCAGCCGTTGCGGTGTCTGGGCTTAGCTGGCCCATTGCCTGTGGAATCTTCCCTGACCAAGGATGGAACCCGTGTTCCCTGCATTGGCAGGCAGATTCTTAACCCCTGGGCCGCCAGGGAAGTCCCCCAGGCACAGGTTTGAATTTTGGCTCTGCCTCCTCCTGGCTGTGTGACCTCAGGTGAGGGACTGAACCTCCTTGAGCCTCCTCACTCTCTCTTCTCGGACCTGTGCCGCTGTACCCATCTCCCTGTGAACACCTGTCCTTTGAGCCTGGGCCCAGGCGACTGTGTCCTCCCACAGAGCCAGGCCCTTCCTTTTCCCTCGGGTACCGCTTTATCACCCCTCCAGGACATCCAAGCAGAAACCTACAGGAGGAGATTCAGGAAGACCAGGAAGGAGCCAGGGGTGGGGTGGGGGGAGTAGAGGCCAGAGGGGGTGGACCAGGCAAAGAGAAGGGCCTGGGCACAAGCCAGGGAGGTGCATGGTGAGCAGAAAGTTCATGGGTGCCAACTTGGATACTTGTTCCTCCTTCCCAGCTCTCTCCAAATACAGTGGCCTCGGGAGGAAGTTTCTAGCATTCGCTCCATTTTACAGATGAGGAAACTGAAGCTACTTGGCCAGATACACACAGAGATGGAATATGAGTTTGATGGGATATGTGTGTGCTAAGTTGCTCAGTTGTGTCCAACTCTATGCGACCCTATGGACTGTAGCCCTCCAGGCTCCTCTGTCCATGGGACTCTCCAGGCAAGAATACTGGAGTGGGTGGCCATGCCCTCCTCCAGGGGATCTTCCCAACACAGATATCGAACGTGTATCTCATATCTCCTGCATTGACAGGCGGGTTCTTTATGAGACTGTGCGAAAACCCACATTTTCCACTGTTTGTGTCTGGTCGTCTCATAGTGTCTCTTTCCTGTCATGCTGGACAGGCTCGGAGGTGGGAACAGAGAGAGAAGGGGACAGGTACCGGCCTTTCCCCTCAACACAGAGCCATCGGCTCTTCTCCCCAGGCACCTGGGACCCCAGGGAGCCTCTCAGGAGGTGGCCACGTCCACAGGCGCTTCAGGCCAAGGAATAACATGTCCCCGCTGGGCCTGGGGGCCCCGCCCCGAGCACAATGAGCCCACCTCCCTGCAGTTTTGGTCACTCAGCTGTTCCAGGCTCAGCCGGTGTTCACAGAGCCTCCTTCCAGCTGGGCCCCATTAAGTGCATTGCCCGGAGTCACCACCTAGCCAAGCAGGTACTGGCCTCACCACAGAGACGACAACAAACACCCAGGGTTCTGTGTGGCCCTGTGGAGAGGAAAGCACCGTGACATAGCACTCGTGAATGGGGGCTCCGGGTGAGACCCCCGTAGGGGATCCTGGCCCTGCTTCGCATCTGCTGTGTCCTTGCGCAGGTTCTGTAACCTCTCTGTGCCTGTTTCCTTTGCTGTCAAGCACTTGCCCCCCAGCATCGTGGGGAGGATCAAGCAAGTGCAGGGTCCTGCGTGTTGCAGGGGCTGAGGCCGGCTGCTCTTACTGTCTGTTAGCCCACAGCTTGCCTTGTGCTAATCATTTGCACCCGAATTCCAGCTTGTGTCCCCCTTCACTAGCTATTAGCAAAACTCAGTTCTTCGGCCACCAGGCAGGCGCATCGCTTTCCAATCAGCGTGAGATGGTGTGAAGAGTCAGGCCGAGTTCTGCCACTTTCTAGCTTTGTGTGACCTTGGGTGTGTCTCCATTCTCTCTGTGTGACCTCAGTTTCCTCATCTGTGAAATGGGGAGAATGTGTTCCCACCTTCCTGGTAGGGATGTTGTAACGATTAATGAGTTGCACTCATGGTGCCTGGCCCGTGGGCTGGGGTGGGTTCCCTTCTCATTGCTGTTATTGTTACACGGTGCTCCAGGTGATACGGGAATGCCTGGTCATCTCTGCCTCCTCTGGCTAGAATGATCAGTTCCTGTCAGCAGAGAGATGGCCAGGGGATGTCATCTGCTTAGTGAGAATCCTGGGGGAGATTTGGCCTCTTCAACCCACCTACTCTGGCCCACTCACTCCCAGCCCTCAAGATCGGTCTCAGACCTTGGCCTCACCTCTCACCACCATCGCAGGAGATAATAAAAAGCTGATTCTTTTTTCCTGGTAAAATTTCAGCAGAAAGTGTACGCATCATTAAATATGGAAATCCAGAATTTTATTAGCAATCTGCTAGATCTGAACTGACGCCAATTAAACAAAAAAGATATCATTTATAAAAAGGCAGAGTTCAACTTGTATTAAATATGAAATGCAATTTTCTCCTGGTTTTGATTTATTACTGGTGGTCCATTGTTCAAAGAAGCATGTTATATTTCAATAGAGAAATATTGTTTATTCATTAATATTTTAAAACAGGCTTATTGCTGTGCATGGCTCTCACCGAATGAAACTTATGATTTAAAACATGAATTAATAAACACATTTGAAAGTGTTAGACGAGATCACAACCTCTCATTTTTCATTTTCCTGGGAGCATATTAAATTTTTATAATTCTGCATCTACAGTTTTTTCTTTTAAATAAAGATGCAGATTCCGAATTACTCTGCTAATTTCAGGTAACCAGGAGCGAAAAGCAATATCGTGGGGACCCATGTCAGGATCACAGAATCCCCAAGAAGACACTCAGGTTTATTTTTGTAATATTCATAAATCAAAATAAATGAGCTTTGTGCAGGAGGCAGCATTCACGTGTGTGAGGATGCTGGCTGGGCTGGGCGCATGCTTTGGGACTGTCTGTGTGTGCAGGTGGGCTTAAAGTGTCCACGCTCACAGGCACACGTGTGTGTGCTTAGATTTGTGTGTCTACCAAAACACATGCATGGCAGTCTAGATTTTTGAGTATGGGCAGTCGCGATGCCTCACAATTGTTCGTTTTGATGGTCACCCACTCTTGATTGAGCACCTACTGTGTACCAGGCACCATGCTGGTTACTGAGGGGGAGAAGGTTACAGGCTGATCTCCCTGCTTTCACCTTCCACCCACCTGCCTGCACAATCTCCCCACCAGGGGCTGGGGTTGCCAAGTTCCCTACAGTTCCCCCAGCACTAAAAATGATGCCTCCTGATGGGGAAGTCTGGGGAAATATGGGTTGATGTACCGGTGAACTGAAAGTTTGGAAAGGGAGAGATGTTCACGGGCTGGAGATGGGAAAGGGCTTCTGTGAAGATGATGGGAGCTCAGTCAAGAGGAAGACACAGATGGGATGGGGGACCCTGGGAGGTATGGAAGGGTTTTCCTGATAGCTCAGTTGGTGAAGAATCTGCCTGCAGAATCAAATCAGACCCTGGTTTGATTCGTCAGGAAGATGTGCTGGAGAAGGGATAGGCTACCCACTCCAGTATTCTTGGACTTCCCTGGTGGCTCGGCTGGTAAAGAATCCACCTGCAACGTGGGAGACCTAAGTTCAGTCCCTGGGTTGGGAAGATCCCCTGGAGGAGGGAAAGGCTACTCACTCCAGTATTCTGGCCTGGAGAATTCCAGGGACTGTATAGTCCATGGGGTTGCAAAGAGTTGGACACATGGGGGATGTGGAGGTCCAGGTAAGACAGAAAGGAGGGCACCACCTGAGGACAGCAAGTGACTGCCCCAGCCCGGCTGAGTCCCCTAAATGCCCTATGGGCAACGAGCTGTCATTGCCCCATTTCATAGATGGGGAGGCACTGGTCCAAGAGGGAAGAAAGTTGCCTCTAGGTGGGGGCCGAGGTTCACGCCTCCTCTGAAGAGGTGAGAGACGGGAGGTAACATCTGCCAAATAGAGTAGTGGGGTCGGGTTGCCCCAGTGTGTGGGGGAAGGTAGTGATTTGGGGAGCCTTCCAGAAGCCATTTACAGAAGGAAAAACAGTGGTGAAAAAGCAACCGCTTCCCCAAGCACTGGCTCAGGAGGAGCTTCGCCCAGCCTGACCTGGGGAAGTAGAAGCCTAAGAAGGTCACGAAGGTCCCCTGGGAAAAGTGAGGCGCTATTCCCTCCGGCTCACACATGCAGGGGTTTCTCCAGAGGGGGCCTGCTGGCACTGGGTATAGCTTCTATACTTTAAAAATTATTCTTTAATTTATTGGGCTGCACAGGGTCTTAGTTGAGGCATTTTGGATCTTTAGCTGTGGCATTGAAACTCTTAGTTTTGGCATGTGGGATATAGTTCCTTGACCAGGGATCAAATCCAGGCCCCCTGCACTGGGAGCTCGACGTCTTAGCCATTGGACCACCAAGGAAATCTGTGGGTATGTGCTTCTCTTGAACTTGAGTATGTGCTTCTTGTGAACTTTACTGGGCAAGGCCAAATTGTTTTGGTCATACCAATTTACACTTCAAAGTCCTTGCCAACTTCTGGTGTTTCAAATTTATTCTCAGTCTGCTGGTTTGAAGATGATACGTTGTTGTGATTTTAATGCAAAATTTCCATGCTTACTAATGAGGTTGCACCATTTTTTCTGGTATTTACTGATTAATTTGAGTTCTCTCTTCTGCGAAGCCCCTATTGAAGCTCTTTTCCATTTTTTGTTTGTCTTTTTCTTACTGATCTGTAGTGTTTCAATGAACAGTATTACAGTGCTTAATTTTAATGAATAAAGCAAATTTTTTTTTTCTTTTTAGTGACTGCTTTTGTGTACAGTGTGAGGTAGGGAGTCTGGTTGTTCCAGCATCATTTATTAGAAAGTTCATCTTTCCCCCAATGATCTGCAGTGTCACCCCCATTACCCATCAAGTGCCCACCAATGTGTACAGTTTCTGCTGCTAAACTGTATGTCTGCCTTGGTGCTGGTGGCACACTGGCTTAACTCTCAGGGCTTCGGGGTTGATCTTGGGCGCTTATAGAGCAAGTTCTCTCACCTTGTTCTGTTTCAGCAATATTCTGACCATTCTTGGCCCTTTATATTTCTCCATAAGTTTTAGTATCAGCTTGTCACAAAAAATTTCTCTCGGGATTTGGATTTGGCTCACATCAGGAGAAATGATATCTCTAAAATATTGAATCGTTGAATCCATGAGCCAAATCTCCATCTTCATTTCTTTAGATCTTGTTTAGAGTCTGTCGATAAAGTTTTATGAGTTTCTCCACCCAAATGCTCAGGCTCCCACTCGCTTGTACTGGGTCCATCAAATTTCTCTTTGTCTAAACTTTCTCCCTCTGAACCATGGCCAGAGGTCTAGCCTTCCCCAGCGAAGAGGTCCATCCAAATGCTGGGTCCTCTCACTGGGACTGTGAAATCAGGCAACATCTCCTCTGCTTCCCTCCTTCTCTCTCCTTCCCTCTCCCCTTTCCCCCTTCCTTCCTTCTTCCTCTCAGTCTTAAAAAAATTAATGGATTTAATTTTTAAAAATTTTAGGTTTTATTTATTTTTGGCTGTGCTGAGTTTTTGCTGCTGTGAGGGCTTTTCTTCAGTGGTGGCAAGCAGGGGCTTCTCTCTAGTTGCAACATGCGGGCTCCTCACTGCGGTGGCTCCTCTTGTTGTAGAGCAAGGGCTCTAGGGTGTGTGGGCTCAGTAGTTGCAGCTCCTGGGCTCTAGGGCACAGGCTCAATAGTTGTGGTGCACGGGCTTAGTTGATCCATGGCATGTGGGATCTTCCCGGCCCAGGGATCGAACCTGTGTCTCCTGCATTGGCAGGCAGATTCTTTACCACTGGGTCACCAAGGAAGCCCTGGATTTAATTTTTTAGACCAGTTTCTACAGTAAAATTGAGTGGAATGTATGGAGAGTTCCCATATACTCCCTCTCCCCAACACGCCCACAACCTCCCCCATGACCTGTATCCTGAACCACAGTGGTACTTTAGTTGCAATTGGTGATACATCCTTATCACCCAAAGGTCATAGTTTACATTAGGGCTCACTCTTGGTGGTGTGCCTTCCGTGGGTTTGGATGCGTGTGTAATGGCATGTCTCCACACTGCACTGAATAATATCACACAGAATGGTTTCACTTGCCTGAAAACTCTGTGCTCTGCCTCTTCATCCTGCCATCTTCCCTAACCCCGGGCAATCACAGATTCTTTTACCGTCTCCGTAGTTTTGCCTTTTCTAGGATGCTGTATGGGGAAGGCAATGGCACCCCACCCCAGTACTCTTGCCTGGAAAATCCCATGGATGGAGGAGCCTGGTAGGCTCCAGTCCATGGGATCGCTAAGAGTCGGACATGACTGAGCGACTTCACTTTTACTTTTCACTTTCATGCATTGGAGAAGGAAATGGCAACCCACTCCAGTATTCTTGCCTGGAGAATCCTGGGGACGGAGGAGCCTGGTGGGCTGCTGTCTATGGGATTGCACAGAGTCGGACACAACTGAAGCGACTTAGCAGTAGCAGCAGCAGGATGCTGTAGAGTTGGAATCGTATGCATATAGTATTTTCAGGTGTGATTGACTTCTTCCACTTAATCACATGCATTTTAGGTTCTTCTATGTCTTTCCATGGCTTGGCATCGCTTTTCTTTTTATTTATTTATTACTGTTTTAAGCAAAGAGACATTTTATTAGCCTCATTATGGCAATGCATCCCACGAGGGGATGATCCTCAGTACAGAGCCCACTGAGCTTCAAGCAAACTCATTTCTTTTTAGAGCTGAATAATATTCCATTGTTTGTACCACAGTTTATTTATGCATTCACCTAATGAAGAGCATCTTGGTTGCTTCCAAGTGTTGGCAATTATGAGTAAAGCTGCTGTAAACATCCACACGTAGCTTTTGGTGTGGACATACGTGCTCAACTCCTTTGAGTGAATACCAAGGAGCGTGATTGCTGGGCCATAGAATAAAAGTGTGTTTAGTGTGTTTAGACCCCTCGTGCCTCAGATGGTAAAGAATCTGCCTGCAATGCGGGAGACCTGGGTTTGATCCCTACATCAGGAAGATCCCCTGGAGAAGAAAATGGCAACCCACTCCAGTAATCTTGCCTCAAAAATCCCATGGATGGAGGAGCCTGGCAGGTTACAGTCCATGGGGTTGCAAAGAGTTGGACATGACTGAGCAACTTCACTTTCACTTTACTGTGGTAGGAAACTGCCCAACTGTCTTCCAAAATGGCTGTACCATTAGCATTCCCATCAGCAGTGAATGTGGGTTCCTGCTGCATTCGTTGACCATGTTCTAAATTTTGGCTGTTCTGGTAAGTATACTGTGGTATCGTTTTAATTTGTGAGTCCCCAGTGCTGTATGAAGTAGAACATCTTTTGCTCCCTTATTTGCCATCTGTATGTCTTTGGTGGGTTGTCTGCTCAGGTCTTTTGCTCATTTTTTAATCTAGTTGCTCTTATTGTTAAATTTTAAGAGATTTTTGTATATTTTGGATAACAGTCTTTTATCAGGCTTGGCTTTTGCAAATATTTTCTCACAATCTGTGGCTTATCTTTTTGTTCTCTTGACATTGTCTTTCAGAGCAGACATTTTATTTTTTTAATTTTTTTAAAATTTATTTTTAATTGAAGGATAATCACAATATTGGGTTGGTTTCTGCCATACATCAACATGGATCTGCCATAGGCATACATATGTCCCCTCCCCGTGAGGCCTCCCTCCCCAGAGCAGACATTTTAAATTTTAGTGAAGTCCAGCTTATCAACTATTTCTTTCATGGATCATGCCTTTGTTGTGTCTAAAAAACCCACAGAGGTCTGCTTGTGGGTTTCTGCTCTGGGGAGTTATGATTCTCTGTGTTCACCTGTCTGTCTCTCCAGTTGGAGAAGTGGGGGCAGCCGTGTGCCCTGTGACCGAGTTGCTGCTTTTTCAGTTTGTTCAGCTTTTTATTTGTTGTTTGGAAGAAGTGGCAATTCCTAAGCTCTTTTTTTGTTTTGGTTTGTTTGTTTCCCTAAGCTCTTTACATGCAGGATTGGAAGCAGAAAGTCCCTTCCAGCTTCCTTACTTTCCCTTAAGCACGTGCGTGTGTGCGCGCACACACACACTCATTTATTTATTTATCTTTGGCTGCCTCAGGCCTTGGTTGTGGCATGTTGGATCTTCATCAAGCGTGTGGCCTGCAGAGCTCCTGGGGTCCCTAGATGTGGTGTGCAGGCTCAGTGGTTGCAGTATATGGGCTTAGCTGCTCTGTGGCAAGTGGAATCTGAGTTTCCCGACCACAGATCGAACTTGCTTCCCCTGCATTGGAAGGTGGATTCTTGACCACTAGATTATCAGGGAAATCCCTCCTTTTTTTTCTTTTTCTGTAAAGAAAAAGCATACTAGACATCTTCCTTTTTCTTCCTAGACACTTAGGCGGTCTTTGGTGCTGGCATCCTGGTTCTCCCTGGCAGAGGGGCCTTCATCTAACTGATCTCCTACAGACATGGTTTATCACAGAGCTCCATAAACAGCATTGAACATGAATTACTGGGGACACAGCTGATGATTTTTGTAGGATACATTTGCAGAAGTGGAGTTGCTGAGTCAGATTCAGGGCATATGAATTTTAAGTTTTGAGAGAAACACTCGAATCTCCCCTGAAAGGCTAGCCTGCATTGTGTCTATTTCAGGCAGTCTTGCTGTTTAGAGCAACAGAGTTGGGAAGCTAGGATATTAGAGCCATGACTCCCCCACAGACTGCCCACTCCCCGAGTCAGCTCAGAGACTCCTCATGTCTGGAGCACACTTGCCTCAAATTATTGACAAGTTTCCTGGTTCCTCCTTCACTTCAACCTGAACCTGGATGGGAGTATCTTCCAAGATGTTGATTTGCTTAAAACTCGGGGCACTTTTCCTCTGACAATAACAAGTGGAGAAATAATAGCAGGCAGTGACTCAGTGATGCTTCCTAACGGCCAGATTCTGGGTTAAATGTTTGGTGAATATCATCTCTTTGGACTTATAAGCTCCAAGTTGCATTTGAGAAAACCACGCTCAGAGAACAGAAGCTTCCCGCCCAAGCTCCCCAGTCAAGATCAGTTCTGGTGAGCCCAACTCTCAGCTGGCGAGCCTAACCACTCCACCATCACACCTTCTCTGAGCTGCAGCTGTGGCCAGGGGTCAAGGATAATGACCTTGTCTCCATCACAGGATGAGGACCAGAAGAGGAAGAAGAGTCTTTGGAGCTTTCAGATGCACGTAAACATAACCAGGGTCAGGGACTAAGACCAGTGTTCAAATTCAGTCTGGAGTTGTCTATCTTCACCAGCAAGACCCCCACAGCGTGTGGTCTGGGGCTAGATGGTGTCTCAGAGAATGTTGACGTTACAAAGAGGGCTGTCTAACACAGGCTTGCAGGGCTCATCCCAGGAGATTGCCCCTCACATCACGGCAGCCTGTGATGGGTGTGCCAAGCCTGGCGGTGGCTGTGGGATGCATGGGAGGAATGTACCCTTTGGAGTCCAGCACTGCACAGCTCTGGGGTGCCCTTCTCCTCTCTGAGCCTCAGATTCCCATCTGTAAAATGGGTGGTCTCTCCCTTCCCTTCCCATCTGAAAATGGGGATGTTCCCTCACAGGGCTGTGTGAGGGCTGGATGAGATCTTGCTTATGTGTGGCTGGACCAATGGCCTTGCATACAGTAGGTGCTCATCAATCAGCGCTCCTGGTTCAGAGTGGCCTTGACATCCAGTCCAGGCACCTCCTTGGGGAAGCATTCGTAATCACAGGAGCAGTTAGTTCTGTGTCTTGTCCAGGTGGACGGCTATTCAGAGTTCCCAGGCTTCCCCTTCCCCACCCCTCCTCTCTTTCCCCTCCTCACAGGTTTCTCCCCATCGCCCCTCTGCCCACCTGGCCCACTGGCATCTGATTAATTTACACATTATAATGAAATTAGAGTTTTGAAGCCTTCAGTGATGGACATAGGATCAAACAAGGACTCCCAGGATGTTCTTTCCAGCCTTTGATGGGTCACAAAATCAGAGCCAACATCTGACATTCTGATGACCCCTGGCACCCGCCACGGTGAGCGGCGAGCCTCTGAAGGTCTTTGTGAAGCTTGCAAGTGTACTCCGTTGTGTGCGTGTCCCTCCGAGGTTGGTGACTTCTGTGTGTTTCTGAGCAGGGGTCACTTGGGGCTGCTGGGAGCCAGCATGAGGAGCTCCGCCCGTGGCAAAGGTCATGAGGAAGGAGGCTTGGCATACGCAAAGGCAAGATCTAGCCTCAGGAGTCCCCCTGGAAATTCTCGAGCATCTACCCCCAAAACCAGAGTCTGCCTACTTTCTACTTTGTGCTCTCACCTACACCTCTGACTTTACGGGGGGCTGTCCTCAACTACCTCTCTCTGAAAAAAGAGTTAACTTACAGCTCCAGTTAATAATTCCTGGGTGTGACAGTGTTTCAACCTACAAACTCCTTTGGAAGTCCTCTAGCCTGCCTGAATAGGTTTTTCCGGCCACATGTGATTGTTCAGAGCCTCCCAACCGTGAGAGGCATGAGATGTTCTAAACTGTCTAAATACAGATTCCTTTGAGCAGTTAAAAGATTAATTAGAAATTGTATTGGTGAAGGGTTTTTCACTTGTTGGGCCAATGTTTGCTTCTAAGTTTCCATATCCCTTACCTGCTGTGTCCCTGGCAGTGTATTGATTAATATAATTGGTGTAAGTAGTAGCTTTAATGTTTGTAATCTTGGACCCTTGAGTTAATTCTTTTTCTTGTTATAGCCCACCACACCTTTGCCCTGTAGGAATGCAACTTTATCTAATGCTTTTGGAGGGTGGCGCCTGACTAATCATCTTTAGAGAAAAATAAATTTTCTGAAGAAAGGGTCTTAAAATGTTAACAGGCCTCCGGGCCAGGAGATGATGCAAATCACCTAAACAAATCACCTAAACTTTTGCATATGATAAGTTTGCAGGAAGAAAGCCTGGCTTACTGCATGACTCTACCCCTTCCCCCATTATCCTCTATGCATAACTTAAGGTATAAAAACTACTTTGGAAAATAAAGTGCGGGCCTTGTTCACAGAAGCTTGGTCTCCCCATGTCGTTCTTTCTCTCACCTTCTGGCTGAATTATTCAGCCTCTTTTTTCCACTGAATTTCCTCACTGAGCTATCCTTATTTCAGCCTCTTTTCTCCACTGAATTTCCTCACTGAGCTATCCTTATTTAACCACTCTTTATATCCTTAATTAATGTTTAATTAAGCAATTGTTTCCTGATCTTCGCCGACACCATCCCTGCTTCAAACTCCCTGGATCCACTGGGGCTGGACCCCGGCAGGGGCTCTTTGCTACGTTGTACCAGCCTGGGTGCCAGGGGGTGACCTGTGTGTTTGGTGGGGTGGTTGGTCTGGGTGTGGTGCTGCTATGCTTGGCCCACATGTTTATCACGGGGTATGTATAAGGGTGTTGCCAGTGTGTCCACATCTTGGGAGTGGGAAGGCCCTTTGAGATTTATTTCCTTCCTCAATAATATTTGCTGAGCACCCACTTTGTGCCAGATGTTTCTTCTAGGCACTGAGGATGCAGCAAAGAGTTAAATACACCCCCAGCCCCTGCTCTGGTATTGCTGACATTCTAGATGGAAACTCTAACAAGTGTGTGATGGATTGAATGAAGTCTCCTTGAAAGAGAGGGTGAAGTCCTGATACCCAGAGCCTGTGAACTTGACCTGCCTTGGAAATACGGTGATTGCAGGTAAAATCAAGTTCAGATGAGGTCCCACTGGTTAGGATGGGCTCTCATTCCTATGTGACTATGCCCTGAAAAGAAAACAAAGATACACAGACACAAGGAGGAGGACATGTAAAGACCAAAAGGAAGGCCAATCACCAGAGGAGATTGGAGTGATGTGTCTACAAGCCGAGGGATGCTGAGTCCTGCCGGTCACCAGCAGGAGCCCAGAAGATGCACCATCACCATCCTTCCATCATCACCATCACTACCACCACCATCACCACCATAATCACCATAATCACCACCACCACCACCATCACCATCCTTACCATTATTAGTAGTCACCACATCCTCACCACCACCACGACCACCATCACCACCACCACCACCACCATCCTTACCATCATTAGTTCACCACCATCCACCATCATCATCACCACCACCACCATCACCACTATCACCATCCACCATCTATACTTCACCACCATCACCACCACCATCACCACCACCACCACCACCACCCCACCACCACCATCACCACCACCATCACCACCATCACCATCCTTACCATCATTACTCCACACACCACACCATCACCACCACCACCACCACCACCACCACCTTCAATCCACCCCTCCCACACCCACACCACAACACCTTACATAACCACAACCCCCCCCCTCTACCACCTCCTCACATATATCACCACACACTCACCACCAACATCATTCCCCACCCCCCTATTCTTCATCCCCCTTCACCACCCACATCACCACCACCACTACTCCCACATACACCACTTACCTCACTCACCACACTATACCACATACCAACCACTAACCACTTACCACCACCACACATACCATCCTTACCATATTAGTAGTCACCACCATCTCACCATACCACCTACCACCACCCCTATCCTATATCCCCCCTTTCCCCCCTATTTTCACCACCTCTCACCACCACCACCACCCTACCTCACCTCCTTACCTTTTACTGTCACCACCATCCTCACCATCACCACCACCATCACCATGACCACCATCACCATCCTCACCATCATTAGTAGTCACCACCACCACCATCACCATGACCACCATCACCATCCTTACCATCATTAGTAGTCACCACCACCACCATCACCACCATCACCATCACCATCCTTACCATCATTAGTACTGTCACCACCATCACCACCACCACGATCACCATCACCATCCTTACCATCATTAGTAGTCACCACCATCACCGTCACCATCACCACCTCACCACCACCACCACTATCACCACCACCACCACCATCACCATCCTTACCATCATTAGTAGTCACCACCATCACCGTCACCATCACCACCACCACCACCACTATCACCACCACCACCACCACCATCACCATCCTTACCATCATTAGTACTGTCACCACCACCCTCACCATGATCACCACCACCACCATCATTCTTCATCATCACTTCCTCATCTGTGAAAAGGGCACAATGGTGTCACCCTCCCAGGTGTACTGGAGGATTAGATGAGATCACCATGTGAGAGAGCCTGGCATTAGGTGACATGCCACCTGGGTTGCTTGATTCATTAATGTGTGTGTTCATTCAGACCTACATTCAGGAGCCAGAAGCTCCTCTGTGCCAGGAACCAGGCATGGGGCAGCCTGGCTCCTCTCTGCAGCATCCTTCCCATTGCCCCCCAGGAGCTGCTAGAACAGACCAGCCTGGTGCTGGCCTGGTTCCCCTGGTATCCCTGCCTCTGTGTCAGTGCAGGGGCTCTAGAACTGCCTTTGTCTCCCTTCCTCTGTCCACTCACTTCCTGCCTTGGTCTCCTGGCCTCTCTGCTGCCCCCTGAACCCTCCCTGGCATCAGAGGAAAAGGCAGGGGCTACAAGACCTATCTCCTGCGTTTACTGAAAATTCATCTTCCTGTCTGTGAAACTCACAGAAATGGGATTTCAATTTTCCCTTAGAATTGTGGATCAAGAGAAAAAAAAATGAAGCTGATATATATTTTCTCTGTCAAAGCATCATTCACTCTGAAGTCGACAGCTGGGGTAGTTATTATTAGGAGGGGTGTTTGCTGCCAGGTCACTGCCAAAGTGATCTCATGTCCACACAGAGAGGGGTGGGAGTGGGGCTGGGCCAGACAGGGATATGGGAGGAATGGGCCCTAGTATTAGGGAAACTGAGGCTCAGAGAGGCCAAGGCTATAGTCCAGCAAATAGCACATCAGGAACTTGAATCCAGTGCAGGAAGATACTTTCAGACGGGGCCTCGCTTGAGGCTCACAATTAACCACAGTTCTGACAGCAGCTGTGTGTTTCTGGCAGCTCCCTGTGAGCTGGTCTTGAGCTTAGCCACGCAAACGTGGCTTAAATTCTGTTGAACTCCAGGGATTGGAAATTCCATGATTGTCATTTTACGGATCAGGAATCTGAGACTTACTCACTCCTCTCATGCCTGGGTTGCAGGGCTGAGAGAGCAGACTCCTGGACCCCTATTTAGTGGTAGGTGAACTTGGTTCTCCAGGGATCGCCCCCATCCCCACCCCATGGGGCTTTCCTCCTGCCCGGGAAGAAGAGTGGTTCTGGAGCCAGACTCTGAGTCCAGTGGGGAAGCTGGAGGGTGGGGATTCCTGGGAATGGGGCCCAGGAGGGGCACTCTGGGTCTGGCTCTGTCCTGCAGATGGCTCCCTGCACAGCCTCACGCAGTCCGTGGCCTCCTCCAGCCCCCAGCAGGAGCCGAGAAGGAGGGTCACGTTCCTTCTGGGGCCTATGGGAGCCACCGAGGGTGTGGGCAGGGGAATGATACAGCCTGGAGGACTGGGAAGGTCAGGGGAGGAGGGGGTCAGAGAAGGGGAGAACAAAGGCTGAAGGCTTCCTTGGCCCTGGAGAGGAGTGAGGTCTCAGGCAGTGGTGGTCAGTGGAAAGGAAAGGAGACAGTTGGTAGCGATGCGGGGACTGGGTCTCCAACTTGACTGCGTGTTGGAACCACCTAACAGTTCTGAGTCAGTGGGTCCGGGGTGATGCCTGGGCATTGGATCTCCCCTGATGATCTAACAACACTCAGGCGGGTGAAAGCCATGAGCCTTGTGCCCCACACCACGCTGGAGTGATAAGCCTGACTCAGATCTTGGGGGGACCCCAGGGGAACCAGATGGTAGGTCCAGGGGTTCAACAGTGTTTGGCTGTACCTCCAGCGGACCCCCAGTTCAGGTCAAGGTAGTTTCTGAGACTGGGGGACAGATGGAGGCCTTGATGGGGAAGGAGGTGAAGAGACCGTCAGGCAGGTAGCCTCTCATCCAGGGGCACTCCTGGAAGTGGGGGGCTCTGCTACCAGCGTGGTCTGTGTGGCTGCTGTCTTGGACAAGGAAGGGTTGGTCCAGGCGTCTCCGTGGTGTGAGGGGCCTGGGGCTGAGTTGAGGCCTGAGCTAGACTCAGGGAGGACAGGAGCTGTGTGCCTCCCTGGCTGCATCCCTTCTGACCACCCCCGCCTAAATTGACTTGAGCAGTTTTCCAAGCCTGTGCGTGTCTAGCTGGGAGGGGAGTGGGCCTGGGCTCTGTGAAGTGGGACTGCTCTTTTGCCTAGAGTGGATCCTGCCGCTGATCCGTGCACTATCCTGCCTGCTGCAGACACACAGGGTTTGTGGGGAGACGATGTCAAGCATCCAGAAAGAAGGAGAGAAGGCCTATCTCTCTGTGGGCTAAACTTCATTGGCGGGAGTTTTCATCTAGAGCCCACAGACTTTCTTGACTTCAGATTTACAAATTGAAAATCATTAATAATTCTAACCAGGCGGTGATAAATCTGAGATCTCTCTCGATGAACCCAGACAGCATTTCATAAATCAAAAAGATTACTTAGGAATTTTTTAAAATCTGACGTCAAAATGTCACGGTTACTAATGGTTTCGGTAGATCTCGTGCGGTGATATATCATTTATCTACGCTACATCTCAGATGTGACACGGGGGGCAGAAATGGGATGTCTTTTAATATCGTGAATACATTTCAGCCCATAATAAAGGTATTAACAACTTCTTGGTGTGATTTCTTCCGGAGCCGGGGGCTGATTTAATGCCACTGTGGCCGTGGTTCCACCCCCTCACTCTGCAAACTTCCCGAGGCCTGAGGGCCAGAGAGACCTCAGAAAATTCTCAAGAGGCTGAGAGAGGGAGTAGCCCCCAGCCCATGGTGGAAGGAGAGAGGTGGAGCGAGGGACAGCCTGGGCCACTTAAATCCAGCTCCTGCCCAAAGGGCGAGACCCTGAGTCACCCCCACCCCCTATAAAGTATTGCTCTTGTTTAGTCACTAAGCTGTGACTGACTCTTTGCAAAGCATCTAATTAGAGGCAGCGATAATCACAACGCATTAGCTGAGCACTTACTACGTGCCGACTTGCCATCTACGCCTGACATTCTGACTCCTCACTGCCACCCCAGGTTTCACCGCTGTTCCTTTGCTAAACCAAAGTCTAACACACTCTGCCACCCACTTCTTCTCTGTTCCAGAGTAATCCCCACCCAAGCTTTCCCAGCCATGCGGGCTTTCCTCCTGCTCCTCTGACACCTGCTGGGGCACAGGCCTGCCCCAGGGCCTTTGCATCTGCCTTTCCCTCAGTTTGGATCAATCTTCCACAGGTACCTGCCTGGCTCCTCCCCTTACCTATGTCATGTCTTTGCTGGAATCTCGCTGCTTTGCTGGGGCTGCACTTTGACACCCTTTTAATCCTGTAACCTGCCTCACCCTCATCCTGCTCTCCTTTCCCTTTTCCCCAGTAGTTTATCCACTGTGGTCATCATTCTTTCATCTCTTAAGTTTGTTTATGTTCCCTCTTTCCTGTTAGGATGTCAGCTTGGTGAGGATTGACAACTTCGTCAAAAGCCCACAAACAGGCCTAATGTAGGTACTTAGTCAATAAACAGTTGAACAGTATAAGACCATTTCACAAGGAAGAAACTGGGGCTCAGAGAGGGACAGTCACTGGCCCAAGGCCACACAGCCAAAGCCGTCCTTCATGTTTGCATCCCCTGAAGGGCTGCCCCAGGTCCTCACTGTACTACGGGCATCAAACTCTGGAGGGAGGCTCATGACAGGTCAGGCCAGGTCAAGAGTGAGCAGGGCTCCGTGCGAGGCACAGACAGGCCCCCTGTGCCTGGTCCTGCTCCAGGTTCACACTGACCCCACGGGCCTGCGCTCTCATCGGCCCTGAGGTCAGAGAGGCAGACTCCCCCACCGATGTCACACTAGTGTGATTTTGGGGCAGGAATGACAGAGGCCTGGCTACTCTGCCTTGTGCCCTTCCCAGGTCTGGAGCAGAGCCCACCTGACTGCCCCTCCTCGCTGGCCCAGCGTAGGGCGTGTGAAGTGTGAAAGTGAAAGTTGCTCAGTCGTGTCCGACTCTTTGCAACCCCATGGACTATACGGTCCCTTGGACTTCTTCAGGCCAGAATACCAGAGTGGGTAGCCTTTCCCTTCTCCAGGGGAACTTCCCAACCCAGGGATCGAACCCAGGTCTACTGCATTGCAGGTGGATTTTTTACCAGCTGAGCCACAAGGGAAGCCTAAAACCCTCGAACCCAGTTTCCATCCCGGCTCTGCCGCCTCGGGCTGTGTGACCACAGGTGGGGACTCTGCCCCTCCCCAGCTCTTCATCTGCAAAGTGGAGGCGAGGCGCCTTGCTCCCTCTCAGGATTAGGGGCCGTGGCAACGACACAGTGCAGAGGAGCGCCCCGCAGACGGTCAGGCCACTCAGCTAGAGTCTCAGAGGGAGACTGTCTGCCCTCTGTCTGCCCCTCGGGCTGCTGTGGGCCACTCTGCGCCCTTCCCAGTTGCTCTGTGCTTCCTGCACCCTGGCTGCTCGGTCTCTCTCCCCATCCTGCCTTATCGCCTGCTTCCCTCCAGGTCACAGCAGAGCCCCTTGGCAGGTCTGGATGCCTGTGGAGGTCCTGCCTGTGCTGGGGAGCCACCGCTGTCCCAGCTTGCATCAGGCCCAGCCCAGCCCCCCTAAAACACCCAAGCACCCACATGCATGGCTGCAGCCCTAGAGGGCCCTCCCTGCAGTCATCTCTTTATGCAGGGGCGTTTCATTGCCTGCCCAACCTCCAGGGGTCTCCCCTTCATAGCCCTCAGCCTTCCAGCTGCTGGCGTGGGGAGAGGTTGGAGGTGCAGGGAGAGACAGCCCCGGCTTTGAAATGCATCAGTGCTACTCTATACTGGCAGTCACTTGGCTTCTCAGCCCCCATTTCCTTGTCCACAACATGGGAACAGAGTCAGCACCGCCCTCACAAGATGGGATCGTGAGTGAAGAACCTGGCACGGGGCCCATTGCAAAATCAGTGCCAGGGCATCCAAGCTGTCTTCACGCCCTGGTCTCTGAGTGCTCCAGTCCCAAAGGTCCGGCTGGCCTTGCTGGCCTCTCCTGTCAGCCTGGCCCTGGAGGCAGCGGCTCCTCCCTCGTTGCCTGCTCCCTCTCCATCCCTCTGCTCAGCTGGCTCCCACTCCTCCTCCTGCTGCCATGTGGCCTCCCCCATCAAGATGCCTTCCTGCTGACCGACAGAACTCCCGGACACCTCCTGTGTCCACCCTCCTGACCCTTCCCAGTTCCCCGTGTTTTATTGGCTCTTGATTTGTTTCTGGTCCAGCCCCTCACTTAGCAGATGCTCAGGCCACAAACCTTACAGCCTGGACTTACTCTCTCACACGCCACATCAAGCCACCAGGAAAGCAAATGTGTCATAAGAAACTGCTTCTCACCTCTCCCCCTGCTTCTACCCTGGACCAAGTGACAGTGGCCATTGCTGGGAGGCAAGAGCCTCCTCCATGCTTGTTCCAGCTCCCAGCTTTGGCCTTCAACCCCTTTCACTCTCCACTCAGCAGCCAGAGCTCCCTCTAAAACCTGAACCCTGTCCCCACCCTCCCTGTCACTGGAGGGAAAATCCACAGCCCTTTATTTCATTGATCCCACTGGGACCTCCCCCTCCACCCAGCTCACCAGCCTCCTTGACTTCCTCCTTGACCTCTGCCCAGAACTCCGTTCCCAGCGCCTCTGCAGCATTCACTTCCTTTCCTCCTGGAGATGGCTCTCCACTCCATCTCGACCCCCTGGTCAACCCTGCGCCCCCCAGGCCCACAGTCCTCTCCCTCTGCAACCTATCACCCTTGGGCACCAGATTAGTAACTTAGTGTTAGCCGCTCAGTTGTGTCCAACTCTCTGACCCCTTGGACTGTAGCCCACCAGGGTCCTCTGTCCACAGAATTCTCCAGGCAAGAGTACTGGAGTGGGTTGCCATTTCCTTCTCCCGGGCATCTTCCTGACCCAGGGATTGAACCTGGGTCTCCTGCATTGCAGATCCCCTGGATAAGGGACTGTCCAGTGGAGAATCCCATGGACAGAGGAGTCTGGCGGGCTACCATCCGTGGGGCTGTGAAGAGTTGGACATGACTGAGCAACGAACACTTTCATGCTCACACTTGCATGAAGCCTTGCAGGTAAGGGGGCAAGTCCACCAGCCCGGCTGCCTCTAGGGGGAGCCGGAGAAGAACTGGGCAGGCTGCTGCCTCAAGGCCGCAGATGTGAAATGGTGATTCTCTGCCATAGTCACTGAGGGACACCCCCCTCACCCCATTCCCAGCCCTCCTCAGTCCCGGCTCTGGCTTCCACAGCGGATGAGCCTGTCACATTTGGAGCTTTTATTTCACACAATTGCTTCTGCCTGCTGGAAGAGCTTCTCCTTGCAAATCAAATCTACCCCAGGCGAGGAGAGTGAAAATCAATGCTGGTGGAAAGTTCCCCGTGGAAAACTAATTGGTTCTCCTGGAAAGTTCTTTAACCACCATGGGCTCTGGCATCCACCTGGGGCCTGTCAGTTTGCCCAAGGCTCCAGTCTGGCTGCCAGGAAGGCGTAGAGGAGCAGGGTGGTGTTTGCTGGGTGCTCCCTGAGGGCCCGGGCAATAACCATGCCCGGCCAGAGCACTCCCAGGCTGGAGGACACAGAGGTGCAAGGGTTGAGGCTTGACATCTCAGACCCAGATTTGAGTAGTCTGAGTCTAGCATTTCCGGGCTTCCCTGGTGGCTCAGCAATAAAGAATTGGCCTGCCAACGCAGGAGACACCGGAGAAGTGAGTTTGATCTCAGAATCAGAAAGATCCTTTGGAGAAGGGAATGGCAACCCACTGAAGTATTCTTGCCTGGGAAATCTCACTGGCACAGGAGCCTGGAGGGCTACAGTTGATGGGCTCGCAAAGAGTTGGACGTGACTTAGTGACTAAACAACAATAATAACAAGTACTTCCTGCTGCATATCCCTGGGCAGGTCACTTGGCCTTTCTGAGCTTCAGTATCCCCTTTTCAAAGGCAAGGATATCAAGAGTGCTCAGCCTGAAGGATGATTGTGGGAACATAAATACTAGGCACACAGCATCTGGTCAATATTAGACTCCAGTTTAAAAAGGCTGAGTGTCCCCAACAGCGCTTCTCCCAGTCAGAGCGAAGGGCAGAGTCCTCTGGCTGCCTCTGCTGATAATCTAATGCGAGCAGAGTCCATATACAGGGTGCTCACTAGGTACCAGGGGCTTACTCTGTGTTATAGGACTTAATCCTCTCAGCTGCCCATAAAATGGCTTTTTTTTTTTTTTTAAGATTTTTTTCTTTTTTGATGTGGACTATTTAAAAAAAAAAAAGAATTATTTATTTTTAATTGAAGGATAATTGTCTTACAATATTGGTTTGGTTTCTGCTATACATCAACATGAATTAGCCATAGGTATACATATTCCCTGGTACCTCAGCTGGTAAAGAACCCACCTGCAATGCAGGAGACCTGGGTTCAATTCCTGGGTTGAGAAGATCCCCTGGAGAAGAGATAGGCTACCCATTCCAGTATTCTTGATTGGAGAATCCAATAGACAGAGGAGCCTTGCAGGCTACAGTCCATGGGTTAGTAAAAAGTTGAACACGACTGAGTGACTAAGCATAGCACACGTAGATACGTCTCCTCCTCTTAAACCTCCATCCAACCTTCCACCTTTCCCATCCCTCTAGGTTGTTACAGAGCCCCTGTTTGATGTGGACCACTTTTAAAGTCTTTATCGAGTTTGTTACAATATTGTTTCTGTTTAAATTTTTTTTTTTGGCTGCAAGCCATGTGCGATCTTAACTTCCTGTCCAGGGATCGACCCTGCACCCCGTGCATTGGCAGATGAAGTCTTAACTGCTGGCTGGACCACCAGGGAAGTCCCCGAATGGCTCTTGTTAACACTCCCATTTTAAAGATGAGGAAACTGAGGCTCTGAAAGGCTGAGACCCTTGCCCCAGGTCACACAGAGGTGTCTGAGAGCCAATCTGGGGCGTATCCCACTGCCCCTAGGCCTCCCCAGGCACGAACCTTTCCAGAGGATTCCTAGTTGGCTCCTGTCACGGCTGCTGGGCCCTGCCTGGCGACTCTAAGCCTCCAGAAGTGACATCTATATAAATATTGTTAATGGCCAGAACATAATGTTAAGTCAGGTTTTACTGGACTCCCTCATCCAGCCTGTGGATTTATGGCGATAGAATTTGAGGTAAATGTTTATTGGCCCAAGTGAGAACCGGGCCTGCCTCTCCCCCGACTACGTGCTCCCCAGGGGCTGCCCCAGGGCCCTCCACCCACCTGTCGGGAGCACACCGGGATAAATCTCACCGAATGAAATATTTATTAATTTTGCTAACCAGTGTTGATCTCATAAATTACACCGACTTTTTCATGAAATGGTTATTAACATCCAAGGCGCCGTGTTAATGGCTTATTGACCAAATATGGGATAATTAGGCCCGAGGAGCGCGGCCTAGCTGATCTGCGAGAGGCCAATTTGGCCAGGATTACGCCAATGACCTATTTTATATGTCCGCCAGAATTATGGGGCGATTCTGGAGCCTGGCCCTCCGAAAGCTGAATTCTTAAGGGGACTACTGGCAGGAAGCTACTCTGGCCTTCAGTTCTTCTTCTGGCCTGGAATCCCTACCCCTCCACGTGTCCAGGTGTGATTCAAGGGGAGCATGGTGAGGGCCTACCCTCATGACCCCCATCCTGTCCTCAGCTTTGGCATGAGCAGGTGAGGAGAGAGGCCCGAGAATGGAAGATGGCTCAGCCCAGGTTCCTAGCTCCTCCTACAGGAGCTGGAGGAATGAGTGGCCTGTCTGCCTGGAGAACACACTTCCCTCTAGGGAGAAAGGTGGTTGGGAGGTGGGGCTCTCTCCCTGGGGTGCTGTGCAGTGGCTGCCTGGCTGTGCTCCTGGCCTCAGGCACATGGCGTGGCCCAGGTGTCTGCATTTGCCCATATACACGTGACAGGGCCTCTGCATGCTGCACACACCCGTGACAGGGCCCCTGCGTGCGGCTCACACCTGTGACAGGGCCCCTGCGTGCAGCACACACACGTGACAGGGCCCCTGCGTGCGGCTCACATGTGTGACAGGGCCTCTGCATGCTGCACACACCCGTGACAGGGCCTCTGCATGCTGCACACATGTGTGACGGCCCCTGCGTGCGGCACATACGCATGTGACAGGGCCCCTGCGTGCGGCTCACCCACGGGCCCCTGCGTGCGGCTCACACGCGTGAGCCCCCCACGCGTGCGGGCCCCTGCGTGCGGCACACACCCGTGACAGGGCCCCTCCTCCACACCCGTGACGGGCCCCTGCGTGCGGCACCCCCGTGACAGGGCCTCTGCTGCTGCACACATGTGTGACAGGCCCCTGCGTGCAGCTCACACGCGTGCAGGGCCCCTGCGTGCGGCACATACGCATGTGACAGGGCCCCTGTGTGCGGCTCCACGCGTGACAGGGCCCCTGCGTGCGGCTCCACCCGTGACGGGCCCCTGCGTGCGGCCCACCCGTGCGGGCCCCTGCGTGCGGCTCACACCCGTGACGGGCCCCTGCGTGCGGCACACCCAGTGACAGGGCCCCTGCGTGCGGCTCACACCCGTGACAGGGCCCCTGCGTGCGGCTCACACCCGTGACAGGGCCCCTGTGTATGGCTCCATGTGGCCCACAGGCGTGTGTAAGGGTGATGCTTGAGGCTGTCCAGCTCCCCGCTTGGACGGGAGCAGCCCGGCCTCTGCCTGCTGCCTCTCAGGGACCTTGTTTCTGGCTGATGCTCAGAGGGCCTTTGGGAGCCAACAGTGAAAAGTGCCCCCTCACCAGCCACTGCCCCCTTCCTTGTGGCCCCCAGGGGCAACCCAGGGAGGAGAAGGGGACAGGCATCCAAAACAGAGATGTTCTCCTAAAATTTGGCTCAGAGGTCATTCGCGTGCTCTCACCCTTTCAGGGGCAGGGCACGCCCTCCTTAGGCAGGACCTTGATTGTTAAACTTCAGGAACGTGATTAGGGAGCCCCTCAGAAAACCACCTTCATCCCCTTCCAGGTGGCTCCCACCGGCCATGCTGGCTCTGGGTGACCTTGCTCCAGGCCTTAGCTCATGGGTCCAGGATAAGTCACTTCAGTCGTGTCTGACTCTGACCCCATGGATTGTAGCCTGCCAGGCTCCTCTGTCCATGGGATTCTCCAGGCAAGAGTGCTGGAGTGGGTTGCTATCTCCTCCTCTAGGGGATCTTCCCAACCCAGGGATCAAACCTGAGTCTCCTGTGGCTCCTGCACTAAAGGTGGATTCTTTACCACTGAGCCCTGACTGGACCAGGACTGGGCATCTAATCCCTCCTGGGCCACTCTGGTTCTCTCTGGGGGATTTGGACGAGGACAGTGGAGAGTCAGAGAGAAAACCAGGCAGAGAGCAGACTGCTCCTCCATCCTGCCCTTGCTTGGGCCCTGCCAGGGCCTCCTGCCTTCCCTGGGAAACAGTGTCAGGGGCTTAGGTCTCCACTCCCAGAGGGGCTTGTCTAGGACAGTGGCGAGGAGCTGGCCTGCCCTCTGGAGCCGTGGCAGCGGTTGTGGAGTGCGCTTGAGGTCTCTTATCTGGAAGATGGAGGCTCCCAGTGCTGGAAGGTGCTGGAAGATGCCCTGTGCTGAGAACTAGTCACATACTGTGAAGACGAGGGAGTGAGTGGAGGGTTGTCTGGGGGTGGTCTTCCCCCCAAATAACTTCCTCTTCTCTGTCAGAGGTTTGGGGAATCCGAACCCCCACCCCCTGACAGCCCTGCCCAAGACGTCCACCATGACATGCTCTCCACCTTCTCTCTGTTAAGCAAATCCTTCAACATTTTTCTGTTTAACTCTGAGTGCCAACCGAGACTGGGCGGAGCATGGAGAAGGGGGATAACTCTGAGGACAGCAGCCCAGCACTTGTGTGATGACGGAGCACAACTGAGGGCCAGGGGTGCTGGATCCTTAGGGGCACCAGGGGGCCCACCACAGCCACTTCAGGCCTTTGCAAGATCTTTCCAGAGCTTCAGGTCTCTCCCTCGGAGGAGCTATGAGCTACCCTCTGGTTGTGGGGGCCCCATCCCCCTTCACCATCATCTGTCACATCATCCTGCTTGTTTCCGTCTGCAACTTGTCATGATTGTCAATGATTTTTACTCCTTTATCTGTGGGCTATTTCTCTGAGACTGTAAGTTCCTTGAGGGCAGGGACCATCTTGGTCTTGTTTAGAATTCTCTCCTAGTGCCTGGCAGCGAGCTTGCTGATGAATAAGAGAGGTGGCGAGTGAATGAATGAGTGAGTGAATGAATGAACAAGTGAACAAACACCTCGTGTGGTTGATCCTCCTGTAAAGCATCTCTCAGGTTGCTGACCTTTGTTCCGTCTGCCCCACCTGGCGGAAGCTGCGGGCAACCCTTCCCATCTGAAGGGTTTCGGCTCTCTTCTTCCAGTCCCATTGCCCGCCCTCCTGGGCAAGGCGGCAGTGAACCTCGCCGGGCAGCCCCGGGGCAGCCCCCTGCCTACAGCCCTCCGGCGGATCTGCAGGCCTGTCCTCCTCTGGGCCTCGGTGCTCCCTGCAGCCTCCCCCCAGCTCCTCCCCAGGCTGACCTGTCCCTCCTCTGTGTCCCTGCTCCGCTCCTCCGCATCCTGCTTCGTGTCACCTCCCCACTCCTGATTGGTCTCCTGTGTTTGCTCTTCTTTCCCCTCAGTGTGCTCAGCACAGTTTGCGATAACACGCCTGCTGGTTATTATTACTGAGTTTGCCTCTCACTGGCCTGCAAGCCCCCGAGGGTCTGTGAGAGAGGCCAGCATAACCCACCCAGTGCCACACCTTTAAGGTTTCTTGAAGCAGTGAATGAACTTGGGCAAAGTCACCAAACCACACCAGGCAGTGTGTCAGGGTCTGAACCCAGGACCCTCCTCACCTGCCCCACTGTGTGTGTGATGTTGCTGTTATTCAGTTGCTCAGTCATGTCTGACTCTTTCTGACCTCGTGAACTGCAGCACTCCAGCCTTCCCTGTCCTTCACATCTCCTGGAGCTTGCTCAAACTCATGTCTGTTGAGTTGGTGATGCCATCCAACCATCTCATCCTCTGTCATCCTCTTCTCCTCCTGCCTTCAATCTTTCCCAGCATCAGGGTCTTTTCCAATGAGTTAGGTCTTCATATCACGTGGCCAAAGTATTGGAGCTTCAGCTTCAGCATCAGTCCTTCCAATGAATATTCAGGACTGGTTTCCTTTAGGATGGACGGATTGGATCTCCTTGCAGTCCAAGGGACTCTCAAGAGTCTTCTCCAACACCACAGTCCAAAAGCATCAATTCTTTGGCCCTCAGCTTTCTTTATAGTCCAACTCTCACATTCATACATGAATCCTGGAAAAACCATAGCTTTGACTAGATAGAGCTTTGTTGGCAAAGTAATGTCTCTGCTTTTTAATATGCTGTCTAGGTTGGTCAAAGCTTTCCTTTCAAGGAGCAAGCATTTTTAAATTTCTTAGCTGCAGTCACCATCTGCAGTGATTTTGTAGCCTAAGAAAATGAAGTCTGTCACTGATTGCATTGTTTCCCCATCTATTTGCCATGAAGTGATGGGACCAGATGCCATGATCTTAGTTTTCTGAATGTTGAGTTTTAAGCCAACTTTTTCACTCTCCTCTTTCACTTTCATCAAGAGGCTCTTTAGTTCCTCTTCACTTTCTGCCATAAGGGTGATGTCATCTGCATTTCTGAGGTTGTTGATACTTCTCCCAGCAATCTTGATTCCAGCTTGTGTTTCATCCAGCCCAGCATTTCCCTTGATGTACTCTGCATGCAAGTTAAATTAGCAGGGTGAACATAAACAGTCTTGAGGTACTCCTTTCCCAATTTGGAACCAGTCCATTGTTCCAGGTCCAGTTCTAATTGTTGCTTCTTGATCTGTATACAGATTTCTCAGGAGGAAGGTAAGGTGGTCTGGTATTCCCATCTCGAAGAATTTTCCACACTTTGTTTTGATCCACACAGTCAAAGGCTTTAGCATAGTCAATGAAGCAGAAGTAGATGTTTTTCTGGAATTCTCTTGCTTTTTCTATGATCCAGTGGATGTTGGCAATTTGATCTCTGGTTCCTCTGCCTTTTCTAAATCCTGCTTGAACATCTGGAAGTTCTCAGTTCATGTACTATTGAAGCCTAGCTTGGAGAATTTTGAGCATTACTTTGCTAGCGTATGAGTTGAGTGTAATTGTGCAGTAGTTTGAACATTCTTGGCATTGCCTTTCTTTGGGACTGGAATGAAAACTGACCTTTTCCAGTCCTGTGCCACTGCTGAGTTTCCCCAATTTGCTGGCATATTGAGTGCAGCACTTCAACAGCATCTTCTTTTAGGATTTGAAATCGCTCAGCTGGAATTCCATTACCTCTACTAGCTTTGTAGTGATGTTGTGTGTTTAGTATATTTTTATTGAGCATGCAAACTTTGAGAAGCATCCTTTGGAGGCATGTGGAGGGGCCCCTCCTGTTTTTTCCTCCTTTCCATAGGCCTTCCCCTGGACCAAGGAGGTGACTGAGAAGGGGGTGTGACCCCTGTGCAGAGCAGAGGGTCCCAGTGCAAATGTGTGCAGGCAGTTTTGAGGCCAGACCCTCCCGGGCGATGGTTATGAGTGGAGCTGGACAACTCTGCCTGTTGGTCCAGTGCCTCCGCCTTCCCCTCTGGGGCTCTGCCCGAGGTACCTCCCTTGGCAGCAGCTCTTCAGATAACTGGGAGCAGGTGGTCTGCCTGCCTGGCCGCCCTCCAGGGTCAGCCCTCCCCCAGACTGTGCAGCCCTGCCTTCCCCTGCTCCCCTAGGGCAAGCTCAGGGAGCTGTCCAGCTCTGCCCCTTAGCCAGGTGGCCCCGGGTAAGGCCCTTCACCCCCCCAGCCTCAGTTTCCTCCTCTATACAATGGGTACAGTGTTACTCACCTCTTCCAGACTGCTGGGGGGAAAAGATGAAGCAATTTACACAAAGCTCAGGTCAGGACCCAGCCATGGAAGGTTTTCTGGGACTGCCAGTTCCAAATTAGCTCAGAACTCAGGCCTGAGCGGGGTGTTGAGGGGTCAGGGCTCTGCCATTCCCTAATCGAGGGCCTGCTCCGGTGAATATAGATAATGGGTTTGTTTCCATGGGAAGGAAAGCTGCTCTCCACTCACCAGTGGTGCTCTGAGAAGTGACACATTGTCCTCACTTCCCAGGACAAGACCTGCTTATGAGTATGCTGCTGCTGCGTCGCTTCAGTCGTGTCCGACTCTGCGACCCCAGAGACGGCAGCCCACCAGGCTGCCCTGTCCTTGGGATTCCCCAGGCAAGAACAGGAGTGGGTTGCCTTTCCCTTCTCCAGGGGATCTTCTCAACCCCTGGAATTGGGAAGAACTCCATTACTTGCGTCCCCTGCAGTGGCAAGGGACAGGAGTGGGTTGCCATTTCCTTCTCCAATGCATGAAAGTAAAAAGTGAAAGTGAAGTCACTCAGTCGTGTCTGACTCTTAGCGACCCCATGGACTGCAGCCTACCAGGCTCCTCTGTCCATCGGATTTTCCAGGCAAGAGTACTGGAGTGGGGTGCCATTGCCTTCTCCAGCTTATGAGTGTCAGATCAGATCAGTCGCTCAGTCGTGTCCGCTCTTTGCGACCCCATGCCGCGCCCCCTCCCTCCTCACCACTCCCGGAGGTCCTCGCTCGCATCCATCGAGTCAGTGATGCCATCCAGCCATCTCATCCTCTGTCGTCCCCTTCTCCTCCTCCCTCTCCCTCCCAGCATCAGTCTTCTCCAATGAGTCAACTCTTCGCTGAGGTGGCCAAATCTGGGTTTCGCTTGCTCATTCCTTCCAATTCCAGGATTGTCTCCTTCAGATGACTGGTTGGATCTCTCGTCACTCTCAAGTTCTCCACCAAGTTCAACATCAATTCTTCGCGCTCGCCTTCTTCACAGTCCAGCTCTCGTAACAAGGCACAATTCTACATGTCTCTTACCCTTTAAAAGTGTCCCCAACTGGATGATAAATATGGTCACCCAGCTCGGAGGGACAAGAGTCCACCTGGATTCATAGATAATTTCCTGTTCTCAGGTGCTTTTCTATATTTTTCGTATTTTCTGAAATGAGTAAGAGTGGCTCCTACAAAAAAACAACACACGAAAGAGACAAGTGCTCCCCTCCTCCTAGACCTGCCGGGAATTGAGTGCTTTGTGGAGTGAAGCCTGGCACCGCAGCCAGTCCAAATCTGCCCCTCTGGGGGGCTGGATCCTGAGGGCTCCCTGGGCCCTCAGACTCTTCTTCCCTCCCGGCTGGCCTGCCCAGGGTCTGAGCTAACCTTCCACGTTGTTCACCCAGAGCCTGGCTTTCAGCTGCCATCACCCCCCAGCACACACATGTGCATGCATGCACATACACACAGAGACACACACACGACTGACAGACAGACAGACAGACACACACCCTTGCATCCCTCTCTGGGCCCTTTCACCTCCAGTCCCTGTCCCAGACTCTGGCCCCCTGGACACCATTGCCTCCCTTCGGGTGACATTTTAAAAAGCCTGCGGAGCAGCAGAGCCCCGCCCCTGCCTTTGCTGGAGACAGGAATGAGAATTTTAATGAGGGTTTATTTTTAATAAAGGTTAATAAAGTTTAATTAAATTAAATTAATAAAGTCCAATATTTGCCAAGCGGTGCGCCAGGCCTGGGTATGCTGGAAGGCTCAGGGGATTAAGTCTGTGTTTGTGCTTCATCCCAGTGTGGGAGGAGGGGTACTGGGGCCAGCTGGAGGGACAGGGTCTCCAGAGGCAACACCCTGTTTATCCCCAAGGTGGGCTCTCTGCCACCCCCACTAGCCCAGTGGGGGCTGGGGGGAAGGCAATGGCCTGGGCCTGGGAGCATTGCCCCCGCAGAATCCAGGCTCCTCCCAAAGCCCCCTCCGTCTCCCAGGCCACATCTCAGCCCCTTATTCCAGCACGCAAGGCCTTTTAGGTTTTCTGTGTGCTGGACCTGGCCCTGAGATGTTCATGGGCCGTGTGCTGTGTGTGTGCTCTGTCGTGTCCAACTCTTTGCAACCCCGTGGACCGTGGCCCGCCAGGCCCCTCTGTCCATGGGGTTCTCCAGGCAAGAATACTGGAGTGGGTTGCCTTTCCCTTCTCCAGGGGATCTTCTCAACCCCTGGAATTGGGAAGAACTCCATTACTTGCGTCCCCTGCAGTGGCAGGAGAGTTCTTTACTCCTAGCACCACCTGGGAAGCCCCCGGATGTTCCTAGAGTGTTTCATTTAACCCACCTCCTCCCACTAGCAGCCTAGGGGAAGTGAGGAATACTGTGCCCATTCTCCAGAGAGGGAAACCGAGGCTTGGGCGGTGAGGGCACCGAGCAGAAGCAGGCTGATTTCTTCTCTGTGCCATCATGACCCAGGGTGACCCTCCATCTAGAATGTCCTTTTCCTGCCCTCTCGACACCCCTTCCTCCCAGGGCTGTGTGTATATCTCCATGTTTCCCAGGCCCTCTGGGGCCACAGGAGAGGCCTTTGGTTTGACAAAGTTTATGTCACCTCACTCAGTCCTCTGGGACGAAGGTCTATGATTATAATTATCAGTTTGGAGGTAGGGCAACAAGCTCAGAGAGGCAAAATCATGTGTCCAAGGAGAGACAGGGCAGAGAGGGGTGAAAAGGATGGGGAATTCCCCATCGCCTGCCTTTTCCCAGCCCGTGTGGCTCTGTGCCCTGTACCAGGACTGGGGCTCCACCTCTCACATCAGCCAGTCTTGCCCTTGAGCCAGGGCTTGACATGGACCCTGGGGTGCCCTCGCAGGAATGATCATGGGAATTGAGATAAATGTTCGGCCAAGGATGTGAGGACAATGGGGCTTTCCAGGTGGCAGTAGTGGTAGAGAGCCTGCCTACTAATGCAGGAGACTGAAGAGAGGCGAGTTCGATCCCTGGGTTGGGAAGATCCCCTAGAGGAGGGCCTGGTTACCCACCCACTCCAGTATTCTTGCCTGGAGAATCCTGTGGACAGGAGCCTAGTGGGCTACAGTGCACAGTGTCGCAGAGTCAGACACGATTGAATGACAAACACACATGCACACAGAGAACCAGGGCGGCTGCCCCCCTAAGTCTGAGTAGAGATGGGACAGGTCTCATGTTAGGGTTCAGTCCAGTGAGAGACCGTTTTCCTCTCAGGGGCTGAGGAGGGAGGGGTACCCAAGTGTGGCCAGGGTGCTATGACCTGAGGAGGGGGAGAGCAGTGTCACTTTACCCAGCCTACGTATGTCATGTGCCATGTGGGTGACATGGGCTCTCTCCCTGCATCCTCACAAAAGCCCTTGGATTGGGGGGGGACTATTATTATTCCCATTTTATAGATGAAAAAACTGAGGGTCAGAGCGGTCAGTGACTTGCTCAAGAACCTGGAATTACTCTTTCTTCCAACACTCTGTCTCCAGCTCAGGCACCAGAAGAGCATCTGCCAGGGTTCCCTGACTGGCTCCTGCTCCAAGAGGGCAAGGGGCAAAGAGTATAGCTTCCGGGCCAGCTGGCATGTGGCCTGGTGGCAGACACCCCATGTGGTGCCTCTGGCGCCAGCTTCAGCGGGCAGCCCTGCCTGACAGACCGCATGAAAGATGGTGAAATGTTGTAACAAAGGCATTGATTTTCCTATCTCTGCTTTATGCATTTTATTAGCCAAACACTTTACCGTGTAACCACTCAGCGCCACGCTGGCTGGCGATGAATCTGAAACGCCCGGGCACGTAAAATGGAATTGACCACATTGCTTATGCGCCAACAACAAAAATAACAGGCAAAAGTGTAATAAAATGAATAGCACCCGGCAATGGCCGTAAAAAAATATTACCCAGGGGACCAGGGAATTTCCTGGGCTGTGAAGTAGTTGCATGAGGGGTCGCAGCGCTGGAATGATGGCAGTTTCCATCTCCATGGATTTGGCCAGAGCCGAGGCTCCTGCATGCTGGCGCTGGCTTTGGCCACATCAGACTGAGTTGGCTGGCGCTGGCCGAGTCTTTTTTCATGTGAGCTGTGAGAGATGTAAACGGAAGTGGCTTGAAGTAAGACCGCAGAGTCTGGCAGACTGAATTTAAGTCCATGCTCTTGGGGCTGTGTGACCTTCAAAAATCACGGACCCTCTCTGTGCCTGCCTCCTGATGAGGATTGGTGAGACCACGTCCTTCCCAAGGTTCAAGTCGTAACTGCTTATGAATGGTGGCAGGGTTATTACGCTCCTTATTGTTAGAGAGGATAGTCCTTCCTGCGTGATTCTCTGGTGCTCAGCCAGCTGGTAAGGAAGCAGGGGGTTGGCTGAGATGAACTAGTCTCCTGTAGAACCGATGGTCTGGGCCTGGTCAGCAGTGCCCTCCATCCCCAGAGTCCCACTTAGGTGCCCCTAAATCCTCGCTAATGACTGTGCTTAATGAACAGCAATGCCTTGGGGCAGAAGAAAAAGGTGAAATGGAATCCATACATGGATTCCTCCATCTCCCTGGCTCTTAGATTGTGGGACAGCAGGTGGTGGGTGGGGCAGCATGTTTGTGATGGAAGCGTGGCTGGGTGGGCTGGTGCTCTCAGGGGACTTCCCAGGGGTGAGGACGTGGGCTTTGCTATTACGGTGGTTTGGCCTGACACAGAGCAGGGCCGAGCGCCCCTAGCTGCCTGGCCCCCACTCTGGGAGTACCCCTGGCCTGCTCATCTTGCTGGCCTCGGGATGGGCTGGGCGGCGGCAGGGGGGCCTGACCTGGTGCACAGAAAGCCTTGAAGGGAGGGTCCACCAGTTCAACGAGTACCCCCTTGCTCAGCCCAGTTCTGGGGGTGCTGCACAGCCCGCTGCCTGGTTTCTTCTGGCCCCTTTACAGGCGTGGTGACCGGTTCAGAGAGAGCTTCAAGCTCAAGTGGTCTTTTTCCTCCCACAGGGGCCTCAGAATTGGGCAAGGGCTAAAAACAAACAGCCTGGGCTCCCCCTGCAGAGTGCTGTCCTTTCCAGGGGCCCAGCATTTTTCATTTTCATAAACCCTCCAGGACAGGGGTCTCCAATTCCAGGATCTAATGCCTGATCATCTGAGGTGGAGCTGATGTAATAATAATACGTGAAAGTGAAAGTCACTCAGTCATGTCTGACTCTTTGCGACTCCATGGACTGTATAGTCCCTGGAATTCTCCAGGCCAGAATACTGGAGTGGGTAGCCTTTCCCTTCTCCAGGGGATCTTCCCAACCCAGGAATAGAACCCAGGTCTCCTGGATTGCAGGCGGATTCTTTACCAGCTGAGCCACAAGGGATGCCCAATATTGTGCACAGTAATAAGAAAGTGCACAATAAATGTAATATGCTTGAATCATCCATAACCAACTCCCCACCCTCTGGTCCAAGAAACAATTGTCTTCTATTCAACAGGGCCCTGGTGCCAAAAATGTTGGGGACTGCTGCTTCAGGAGATTCTTATCCAGGGGACTCAGAGAGAAGCTTAAAAATACCATCTTAGGGGCTCCCAGGTCAATGGTGCTGTGATCTCCCTTCTCAGGGGGCACAGGGGCAGCAGGAGGTGCCCCCTCCCCCGTGCTGCCCTGGTTGCTCTCCTTGCACAGCTGTCTTTGGGATTCTGCCCCCTCCTTCCCCGAGTCAGAGTCTGTAAACTCGGGTGGAGAGGAAAAGACGGAGGAGCTCTGGGTTGGGACTGATGGTCCTGATTTCACAGCCCACCTCTATGTCTCCATTAGTTACTTGGTCTCCCTGAGCCTCAGTTTCCTTGCCTGCAAAATGGGGAGAATGAGACCCCCTTCAGAGGGCTGTGTCAGTCAAGGGCAGTGTGAAGACATGGAACCCAGGACTCTTGTCAAGCCTACTGTTCCCCATCCTAAAGCCAGGCTGGGCTGCAGAGATAATCCTGGAAGGATTCTGGAGGGTCTGCACCAGGCTTGAGATCAGATTGCACTGACCCCAGATGCCATGTTCTCAAGCTCAGGTGCCCCTAACTGGGGACTCAGCAATGAATAAATCAGGACTGGGCTCTGACCTCTTGGGGCTCCCAGTCTGATGGGGGAGATGCATTTTGCCATCAAACAGATCATCTCAAAACAGTGCTGAGCTGGTTTGGGGGAGGTTGGGAAGCTGTGGGAGCCCATGGTCGGGGGGTCCTGGCCAAATTTTGTGGTGGTCAGGGAAGACTTCCTGGAGGAAGAGGCATTGTAGGTGAGACTTGAAGATGAGATGGGGTTGGTCCAGGCATGGAAGTGTGGGAAGAAGGTCAAGTCTGAGGGCACAGGGGCATGAAGGCCTGGAGATGAGAGCTTGAGGAACTCTTGCTTGCCTGAGAAACAGTGTGTTGGGGAGTGGAGTGGGGTGGTAGGCTGTGCTGCTGTGGATGAGGCAGGAGAGGATGGCTGGGGCCACGGAGCCGCATTTTGAGGCTCGACATTTCTCTGAACCCTGTGACCCACCCAGGTAAGACTCAATAGCTTTTGATTGTGCCATTTTTTTCTTATTTTTTAATTTTTATTTTCCCTGAAAGATGATTTTAACTTCCTGACACACCCTCCCCTTGGCCTCTCCAAGCCTAGAGTGAACACACAGACCTACTTCATCAACCACGGGAAGAAAACAGCTTGGTTATTACACAGTAACTATGGCGGAATTACCTGATTGTTTATATTTTTCTTGCTACATAATTGTGTTTGGCCTTAGCATGTAAATTGGGCCATAATTACTGTATAATTTATAGTTTTTATATCTTATAACAAGTTAGTGTCTAAATCACCCACCCCCATGTAAATACTTTAAAATTATTCAGTAATTACTTATTTACATTATAATTAAAAATAAGTAATTAGCATACATTTACAAAGGATTTACATACTTATTTCTGAGTATCAGTTCTTGGTGATGCTAGTGGAATCTTTTGCTGATAGTAAACTGAAGGCCTGGAAAGGAAAAACTTGTCCACGTTAGAAAAGGGGATATGGCTTTGGGGTCCCCCAAGTTTTTAGACCCTAGCTCAGGTGGGGCAAGGAGAGTGTGGAGGGTGGGGAAAATCTAAAAATGTTCTTCTGGTCAAATGAGGGTTTGGGGGAAAAGAATGAGATCCTCTTATCCCTGAGAATAAAAATAGGCTTCATCGGCAGCATGAGGAAGTCGAGGTAGACAAGCAGAAGTACTTCCTGAAGATCCGTGAGATTGACACCAGGAATGGGGCTCAGACTTGGGAGACCTCCCTGCTCCCAGTCTGTCTTGACCCTGACTGTCTTTCAAAATAATGACTTCAGTGTCGGGGCTGAGGGCAGTTGCCATTGGGTGTGAACTTGACATTGACTCAGCTCTGACTGCAAGATGTTTTATTAACTCCCATTTTGTAGGTGGAAAATAAAGGCTCAACACAAGGAATCACCCAGACCTCTAGGGCCACAGAGCCCAAAGTGGTGAGATCAGAAGGCTGGGAGTGATGGGGAGCCGCCCACCAAGACCCCTCTGTTCCTAGACCCAAGTATTCTACCTGTTGGGACACTGAACCAAATAATGGCTGTTGGTTCAGGTGTACCCAGCATCCAACCTCACCGGTGGCTTGTCTGAGATGACATCTCCACCAGGCACACCTATCTGTCCCTAGGGACACCAGGCTCTATCCCATTCCTCAGAACACCTTGTGGGCTGCCCTTTTGTTCAACTTCTGGAAGGCTTGCAGCCTCTGGAAAGTGTGATATTTGGCTGGTCCCAGGGTCAAGGGCATCGTCTTTGCCATGAAGCGGGTCTCTTGGTCCGAGGCTGTGTTATTGAGAATCCCACGACAACAGATCAAGATGCTCTGTGAGGCTTGCAAGAGTGGTGCTGGAATACAAAGGTCACACCTGGGGAATACAGCGGTCACACCTGGGGTGTGGGTCAGCCCAGTCCTGGGTGACTTGTTGCCCTTGTCAGGATGGTCTGATACAGTCAACTGGGCACATCAAAGGATAATGCAATAAAAGTTGCTTTGTGTTCATTTCTGCTGCTGGCAGTTCTGATGTTTGGCATTCGGCTAGGTCATCCTTGGGAGGGGGAGCCCATGCCTTGGGTCCATGCAGAGTCCCCATCCCTGCCATTATGGCAATTCTACTCATGGGTTCATTGCACAGGTTCAGGGGGTGGGAGGCTAGAGACTAGCTGACATCTGCCGGCCATGTCATCCTGTCCATGTCATTGTCCAGTGTCTGTCCTCAGGGGATGTCCTCTGGTGGCCTTCTCATTGGTGCAGAGATCCTTACACTTGGTGCCTGCTTCCATGGGTCCATCCACATACCTCTTCCCCAGACCTGTGAATTAAATAGAAATTTGGTGGTGACGATGGCCTCTGTATCTTTTAAGATTTTGAAATGGCACTCACTTGTTCAGTCACTCAGTTGTGTCTGATTCTTTGTAACCCCCTGGACTGCAGCACGCCAGGCTTCCCTGTCCTTCACTATCTTCCAGTACTCACTACTCTTTGTGTTTTCCCCCCATGATCAAATGATTTTTGGTTTTCTCTTAGCTGGGGAGTGGGTGTGCCACTTCCAGAGCCTTCTACTTCTTCTTTCCTCCATCATTAGCTCTTACTCTGAAGATCAAGGGACCAACATTCTGCCAACTGCTGAATAGGTCCACCAAATATGTCCACTCCAATGAGATATTTGAGAACTGATAAAGTGCTCCTTGAGTGGCCTGTGAACCCAAGGGTCCCACTATGGAATGACCTCAGCCAGGATTCTATTTGTGACCTTCCCCTTCCCCCATGTGTCCATACTTAGGTAGTGACCTTGGGTAAGTCACTTCATCTTTCAGAGTTCCCTCATGGTAAAATGAGAATGAAAAAAAAATCATACCTGCCTTATAGAGTTGTTGGGGGGATCAGGTGAATTATTGCCTTTGAAATGCTTAGAAAGGTGCCTGATACATCTTAAATGCTCAATGCATATTAAACTTTCCTAGTATTCTTGCCTGGAGAGTCCCATGGACAGAGGAGGCCGGCAGGATACAGTCCATAGGGTTGCAAAGAGTTGGACATTACTGAAGTAATTTAGCATGCACATGCATTCTGGGTCTATCTCAAGACCCCCGTCCTTGCCCCACCAACAGCGGAGACCAAGACTGTATGGATGAGATGGGACCAAGATCCCAGCCTCTGCTCCCCAAGAGTCTCACTGGGGAGACATTTCAGAATGGGACCAGAGAGCTGGGCAAGGCAACCAAGCCCTTGAAATGCAATGACTCTCAGGAAAGGGAGAACCTAGCCTCTGACTCTGTGTCAACACAAAGGACTCACCATGGCCTTGGGGGAGAGCTAGTTGGGCACAGCTTATAGTTGTGTTGAAAGTGTCTCTGGTCCCAGCCAGCATGGCATGGTGTTAAGCTTTGGGGGATGGTGGATGAGCCTGGGCGTGAGAAGGAAAAAGACCTCTTACTGGGTGCCTGCTTGCCTGAGTCAAGAGACCTGAAGCAGCAGCAAGAGCCACTGAAGTGTCAAGGCAAGCAGAGTTAACCAGGCTATTCAGTTTCAGTCTTCAACAGCGCCACCGTGTGGCCTGGAGAAGCAAATGGCATTGACACTGTGATTGGTTTTCTTTTCTTCAGATTGAACTGTTCCAAAGGGGTCTTGACCACAGCCTTGTCTAACTCAATGAAATTATGAGCCATGCCATGTAGGGCCATCCAAGACGGATGGGACATGGCAGAGAGTTCTGACAAAATGTGGTCCACTGGAGAAGGGATTGGCAAACCACTACAGTATTCTTGCCTTGAGAACCCAATGAAGAGTATGAAAAGGAAAAAAGCTAGTGGAAAAGATGATGCTGTGAAAGTGCTGCACTCAATATGCCAGCAAATTTGGAAAACTCAGCAGTGGCCACAGGCCTGGAAATGGTCAGTTTTCATTCCAACCCCAAAGAAAGGCAATGCCAAAGAATGCTCAAACTACCGCACAATTGCACTCATCTCACACACTAGCAAAGTAATGCTCAAAATTCTCCCAGCCTGGCTTCAACAGAACATAAACCATGAACTTCCAGATGTTCAAGCTGGTTTTAGAAAAGGCGGAGGAACCAGAGATCAAATTGCCAACATTTGCTGGATCATCGAAAAAGCAAAAGAGTTTCAGAAAAACATCTATTTCTACTTTATTGACTATGCCAAAGCCTTTGGCTGTGTGGATCACAACAAACTGTGAAAAATTCTGAAAGAGATGGGAATACCAGATCACCTGACCTGCCTCTTGAGAAATCTGTATGTAGGTCAGGAAGCAACAGTTAGAACTGGACATGGAATAACAGACTGGTTCCAAATCAGGAAAGGAGTATGTCAAGGCTGTATATTGTCACCCTGCTTATTTAACTTATGTGCAGAGTACATCATGAGAAACACTGGGCTGGATGAAGCACAAGCTGGAATCAAGATTGCCGGGGGAAATATCAATAACCTCAGATATGCAGATGACATCACCCTTATGGCAGAAAGTGAAGAAGAACTAAAGAGCCTCTTGATAAAAGTGAAAGAGGAGAGTGGAAAAGTTGGCTTAAAGCTCAACATTCAGAAAACTAAGATCATGGCATCTGGTCCCATCATTTCTTGGCAAATAGATGGGGAAACAGTGGAAACAGTGACAGACTTTATATTTTGGGGCTCCAAAATCACTGCAGATGGTCACTGCAGTCATGAAATTAAAAGACGTTTATTCCTTGGAAGAACAGTTATGACCAAACTAGACAGCATATTAAAAAGCAGAGCTATTACTTTGCCAACAAATGTCTGTCTAGTTAAGGCTATAGTTTTTCTGGTAATCATGTATGGATGTGAGAGTTGGACTATAAAGAAAGCTGAGGGCCAAAGAATTGATGCTTTTGAACTATGGAGTTGGAGAAGACTCTTGAGAGTCCCTTGGACTGCAAGGAGATCAAATCAGTCCATCCTAAAGGAAATCAGTCCTGAATATTCATTGGAAGGACTGATGCTGAAGCTGAAACTCCAATACTTTGGCCATCTGATGTGAAGAGCTGACTGATTTGAAAAGACTCTGATGCTGGGAAAGATTGAAGGTGGGAGGAGAAGGGGATGACAGAGGCTGAGATGGTTGGATGGCATCACTGACTCAATGGACATGAGTTTGAATAAACTCTGGGAGTTGGTGATGGGCAGGAAGGCCTGGCATGTTGCAGTCCATGGAGTCACAAAGAGTTGGACATGACTGAGTGACTGAACTGAACTGAACTGAACTGAAAGGGGTCTTAGATCGCTGTGTGTATGTGTAGCAGAAAATCCTTCAACTGAAAGAGGCTGAATGTTCTACTAATAGGTCATGTGGAAATTCAAAGTATTAATGGGAAGGAGAAAAGAAATTTGATCTTATTTGCCACCTGAATTAACAAAAGTGTATCATACTGATTATATCTGTGTGAGATGGGGTATATGGTAGATATGTATGATTGTGTGTATGTATTCTGAATAGCGGAGAAGGCAATGGCACCCCACTCCAGTACTCTTGCCTGGAAAATCTCATGGATGGAGGAGCCTGGTAGGCTGCAGTCCATGGGGTCGCTAAGAGTCGAACATGACTGAGCGACTTCACTTTCACTTTTCGTTTTTATGCATTGGAGAAGGAAATGGCAACCCACTCCAGTGTTTTTGCCTGGAGAATCCCAGGGACGGGGGAGCCTGGTGGGCTGCCGTCTCTGGGGTCGCACAGAGTCAGACACGACTGAAGTGACTTAGCAGTAGCAGCAGCACTCTGAATAGGGGTGTGTTTTGAGTCCAGAGTGAATTGCACAATGAGAAAACCAAATGGGATTTAGGATTATCTAATTGAACTTCTGGTAGTGTTTGTGGACTGAGCTTCAGAAAAGATGAGAAACTCATCTGAGGTCACATATCAAGTCATTAATAGAGCTGTATTGAAATCTAGGGGCATCTGAACTCTCAGGTTGGGGCATTTTCTTTCATCACTTAAAAAAAACTTTTTAGAAGAATTCTAAACGTGTTACAGAGAGTTCCCGCACACTCTCCCATCAGCTTGCTTTACGTGACCACATTTGTTGTTGTTGTTTAGTTACTGAGTTGCATCTGACTCTTTTGAACAACTTGGACTGTAGTTGGACTATATCACTCCAGGCTCCTCTGTCCATGGGATTTCCCAGGCAAGAGTACTGGAGTGGGTCACCATTTCCTTCTTCAGGGGATCTTCCCAACCATGGTACTGAACCCACTTCTCCTGCTTTGGCAGGTGGATTCTTTACCACTGAGCCACCAGAGACCACAGTGCACTTATTAAAACTAAGAAACCAACATTGCAACAGTATTAGTAACTAAATTAGAGACTTTATTTGGATTTCTCTAGCTTTTCCATGGGTGTCCTTTTTCTGTTCTAGGAGCCAATCCAAGATGGCACATCACACTCAGTCATTATCTCTTTAATTCCTCCAACTCTGTGACGGCCTTTCCTTATCTTTCATGATCTTGAAATTTTTGAACAGCAGTTCACCACTTATTTTTATGTCAACTACTCTAGTCCTGTAAACAAATGTGAATATGCCATCATTTCCATGAATAAATTCAGATTTATAGTTATAAGCGCATCTCCACATACCTATCTATGTTCTTTAAGTATATTTGTGTGTGGAATGTATGTAAATATTTGGACATGAGAATGTTCACTCAGTGTATTTATTATAATTTTTTATATTTTTTCGGGAAAAAAAAACTTGCCCCGGAATCCTGCCTCACTGGCAGCCACAGGTTCTGAATAAAGTTTTTATTCTTAAAGGGGAAAGCAGGGGTTTCTGGCGTGATCTGGGGTTAGTGCCACATCAGAGTGGGTGACGTCTGGGCCTTTGCTTAAGCTGGGGGCACGGGGTCCCCCACGAGGCAGTCAAGGCCCCCGTGCTGGAGGTTGGACAGAGGAGGGAGCCTGTGCCATGACCACTGGTGAAGTTTTTCACACCCTCACTCAGAGTTCTGGGGTCCACATGACCCCTCCACCCAGCAAGTGAGAGGTCAGCCCGTGAGGGTCGCCAGAGTGTGTATGTATGTGGGCCTTGTCATGCATATCCGCAAGCATAGATGGGCATGCGAGCCTTCATACATGTCCACCTGTGTGAATAACCGACTCTAACCGTCCCCGGTTGGGTGCCTTTGAGCAAATTAGTCAGTCTGTGTCTCCGTGCCCTCATTTCACAAATCCAGACTGGCAGGGTATCTGGGCTCCTGACACGCAGTGACCCCCTGCATTACCCAGCCTGCTTTGCAGCTGAGTGGGGCCCACGTGACTAGTTCTGGCCAATGAACAGAGCGGCACCTGTCACTTCAGGTCTGAGGCAGTTAAGACCTCGTGTGTTCATCACCACTTTTCTTTCCTGCCCTGGTGACCTGAGAGGCCACACGTCCACATGGCACAGTCACAAGACAGAGGAAGGCCAGTGACCTGCATTGGGCTTCATGTGAGTGAGAAAAATACACTTATTGTGATAAGCCCTGAGATAGGGGGTTGCTTCGTTACTGCAGCACAGCCATCCAGTCCTGACGAATCGCAGTCATACTCACCTCAGGGTAAGTGGAGATGCTCACGAGGACTCTGTGAGTTAACATGTCCATGTGCTGGTAACGGAGGTGGCCAACTAGGGCTTTGTGACATTTCCACAAGCTGGAGTAGGTCGTATCTAGTGGGTGTCCACAAATGCTCAGAAGATAATCATTGTTCCTACCATTCCTTGTGAGTGAGTGTGTGCATGGATACGTGATGTCTCTCAAGTAAAGTTCGACTCTTTGCTCCCCTATGGACTATACTCCCCCAGGCTCCTCTGTCTATGGGATTCTCCAGGCAAGAATACTAGAATGGGTTGCTATGCCCTTCCCCAGGGGATCTTCCCAAGCCAGGGATCAAACCCGCATCTCTTCTGTCTACCTGCACTGGCAGGCAGGTTCTTTACCATTGGCGCCACCTGGGAAGCCCCTCTACCATTCCTTAAAGAGACAGAATTTCTGGTGAGTTCAATTTCCAGCCCCGACTTGGAAAGGGCTTTTCCTCCCATGTAAAGGATGACTTTGCTTGTTTGCTACTTCTGCAAACAATATTTATTGTACCAGCTATGTGATCCTCTGGTGGAGGGCTGCTGGGAGAAGTGGCAGATGGAGCCTGACAGGGGCCACAGGGAGAGGGGCCTGCAGGATCAGGCTGTTAACAGCCTCCCTCCACCCTCAATCCTGACTGTGAGAAGCTCCAGGGCGAAGAAGGGCTCTGTCTCCCAGGGTGTGGCACTTGCAGGCTGGGGCTGGAGCCACAGGAATACCCTGTGTTGGGGACACCCAGGCCTGTTCTCAGATGACACAGACATTGCTGTCAATGTCAACACGTGTGCAGAAACCCTTCCATGGACCAAGATCCAAGCTGACCACTTTATGAGCTTTAACTTAGATTCCATACATCTCAGCAGGCAGGGTCTGTTACTCTCCGTCTTCAGGACCAGGAAACCCAGGCTCTGAGATGGGGAGGGGCTTGGCCGGGGTCGCAGAGGAAGAGCTGGCTGTAGAGTGCCCACTATCATCCACCACGCCCTGTCCTGCTGCTGCCCAGATGGTCAGGAGCTACTCGCTATGGACCTCCCTCCCTGCCAAGTCTGATGGACGTGCCCTTTGAGATGGTGATGAGGACAGTGGCAGACGAGGCCAAGATGAAGATGCAAACTTCAGAAAACCATGACAGTACAGGGGCATTTTTATAAGAAATAAAACTAAAAGCGTCTATCAGATCAGATCAGATCAGATCAGTCGCTCAGTCGAGTCCGACTCTTTGCGACCCCATGAATTGCAGCACGCCAGGCCTCCCTGTCCATCACCAACTCCCGGAGGTCACTCAGACTCACATCCATCGAGTCAGTGATGCCATCCAGCCATCTCATCCTCTGTCGTCCCCTTCTCCTCCTGCCCCCAATCCCTCCCAGCATCAGAGTCTTCTCCAATGAGTCAACTCTTCGCATGAGGTGGCCAAAATACTGGAGCTTCAGCTTTAGCATCATTCCTTCCAAAGAAATCCCAGGGCTGATCTCCTTCAGAATGGACTGGTTGGATCTCCTTGCAGTCCAAGGGACTCTCAAGAGTCTTCTCCAACACCACAGTTCAAAAGCATCAATTCTTCGGCGCTCAGCCTTCTTCACAGTCCAGCTCTCACATCCATACATGACCACAGGAAAGACCATAGCCTTGACTAGACGAACCTTTGTTGGCAAAGTGATGTCTCTGCTTTTGAATATGCTATCTAGGTTGGTCATAATTTTCCTTCCAAGGAGGAAGCGTCTTTTAACTGGCTGCAGTCACCATCTGCAGTGATTTTGGAGCCCAGAAAAATAAAGTCTGACACTGTTTCCACTGTTTTCCCATCTATTTCCCATGTGAAGGCATAGAGAAAAGTCTGGAAGGCTGCACACCAGACTGGTAAGTTGCAGAGAGGTACAGGGGAGAAAGTGGAGGTGGTCTAGGGAGATTTCATCTATGATGCTTAAATTTTTGTTTTGAGTGAGACTGTATTCATAGATTTCATCTATGATGCTTAAATTTTTGTTTTGAGTGAGACTGTATTCATATATATATTGGAGAAGGAAATGGCAACCCACTCCAGTGTTCTTGCCTGGAGAATCCCAGGGACGGGGGAGCCTGGTGGGCTGCCGTCTATGGGGTCACACAGAGTCGGACACGACTGAAGTGACTTAGTAGTAGTAGTAGTAGTAGTATTCATATATGACCCATATAGCTAAGAATTCATTAAAGATTTTAAAGCGTAAAAGTAAGCAGACAATACTCAGGCCACACTTGCGGCCTGCCTTTGTTCATGCATCCTCACCCTCTGCTCTGTCACACGTTCTGTGTCAACACTTGTGCTTTCTTGCCTTGGGCTTTTGTACATGTTGGTTGCTCTGGAACATTCTCCCCGCCCCCCACCCCCGGCCCCCATTTCACCTAATAGGTCTTCAGCCTGGCATCAGCAGCTGTGAGGTCCTACAGCTTTGACAGGGGTCCCTCCTCAGGCTTCATTTCTCTGACTGCAGATTTTTATCAGCCTGTATAATCATCTCACCTTCTTGTCCGCCTGTATCGCAGTGGATTATAAACCCCGTGAGGGTGGGAGTTGGGCTGGCCGCATTTGCTGCTCGATCTCCAGCACCTGACACTTGGCAGGAACTCAACAGATGTTTATCTGAATAAATGAATAAGTGAAAGAACAAACAGGTCAGAGGTGATCTAAATGGCATGGCTGTGGGTGGAATGATCACCTCCTTCTTTCTAGCCATCATATCTCTATTGATGTGGTCTGAGACGGCACTGGCTTACTGGTGCCTGTACCTTATTGGGTCTCAGTAGGCTGGTTTCTGTTGAATTAAAATCCACAACGTCCCCATCACACACTCTTTGTGGGACCCAAGCACCCGTCTTTCCTCCTTGTTCAAGTTTGTTGTTATGCTCAGACTATTGTTGACTTTCTCCCCTCACTTCTCGTCCCTGCTGCTGCTGCTGGTAAGTCGCTTCAGTCGTGTCCAACTCTGTGCGACCCCAGAGATGGCAGCCCACCAGGCTCCCCCATCCCTGGGATTCTCCAGGCAAGACCGCTGGAGTGGGTTGTCATTTCCTTCTCCAATGCATGAAAGTGAAAAGTGAACGTGAAGTTGCTCAGTCTTGTCTGACCCTCAGCGACCCCATGGACTGCAGCCTTCCAGGCTCCTCCATCCATGGGATTCTCCAGGCAAGAGTACTGGAGTGGGGTGCCATTGTCTTCTCTGAGTGGTAAAGAACCCACCTACCAATGCAGGTTGAAGATGCAAACTTCAGAAAATCATGACAGTGGGTCGGAAAGATCCCCTGGAGACGGGCTTGGCAACCCACTCCAGTAATCTTGCCTGGAGAATCCCAAGGACAGAGGAGCCTGGTGGGCTACAGTGTATAGCGTCACAAAGAGTTGGACACGACTGAAGCAATTTAGCAAACACACATGCATGGGCTTTTCAAGGAAGCACTGGCAGCAGTATGGACTGTGTGTGAATTGGGGGTGCAGATTGAATAATGGGGCTTCCCAGATGGCCCTTTAGTGGTAAAGAATCTGCCTGTCAATGCAAGAGACACAAAAGATGCAGGTTTGATCCCTGGGTCAGGAAGATCCCCTGGAAAAGGCCATGGCAACCCACTCAAGTATTCTTGCCTGGAAAATCCCACAGACAGAGAAGCCTGGCGGTCTTCAGTCCATGGGGTCACAAAGAGTCGGACAAGACAGCGCGCGCGCGCACACACACACACACACACACACACACACGCATTGAATGATGAGAAAAGAGTGACTAAAGCTCATTAGATGGGATGTTGGTGTGCATTGCCATGAGTGACCATGGCCGCTGAGAAGAGGCCCTGTCTGGTTCCACGTCCAGCTGCCGTGGTCCCAGAGGAAGGACATGGCCAGAGACTGGGAGTGATGCACTGTACATAGATGTCTTATGCAGCCCCATCTCTGATGGGTGTTGCAAACTCAGGGACGTCACAGATCCACACCAGGCCCTCCCGCACCTGGCCTGGACCCTGCCTCCCCTACCTGCCACCCAGCCTTCCCTAGAGCCAGGGAGCTGGGAGCAGGAAATCACACACCAAGGCCCCTATCTGATGCCCATAAGTTTGCTCAAGCTTATGTAAATCACACAAAAACTGACAAGTTTTCCTATTAAAAGATAATTGTAATCAGGGTGCCGGACGTGCAACGTGGGGATGAGTGGAGATAGACGGACAGCACGGAAAGATGGATTGTTTTAATTTGCACCAATTAAATTGAAGTTCATGGGATCATCTTCTTCAATCTTCATGAATACTTTATTTTCTGGCTGCTACGGAGCTATTAAAAAGAATGATTGAGGCACGCGGCAGGCCGGGTATATTTTATGAAATATCACCTTTAAAGAATTTGAGTACGCCATTTTCATAATGAGTTTTCTAGTACCTAATCCTCTTCTCTATTACTACATTTAAGAAGTGGATTGATCTGGGAAGTGCCGAGGGTGCAGGTAATGATACATTTTGCCAGGCGCAGGCGGTGATAATGGATCACGTTTTTGGCGAGCAGGATAATGGATGCATGTCGGGAGGAGGTATATGCAGGACTTTGGTGGTGGTGGCCCAGCTTGGGTGGGGACCCTGTGCTGAGTCAAGCTTTCATCCTTGATGGGTGACTGTCCGAGCGAGGAAGGCCTGGAGCCCAGAAGAGGAGCGAACAAGGAGGTTCCGTGTTGGGGCTGAGCTGGGATGGGAAGGGCTCGGGGCTCCAGGTCTTCAGGCAGAGGCTGGAGTTGCCTGCGTCACCCTGAGCACATTTCTGATGCTTTGATGTTCAGCTGAAGGCTTGGCTTGGAGGAGGAGTGGAGGATGGGGAAATCTCTGAGCCCGTGAGGCAATTCATTCATGGGGTCCAGAGAGCAGGACAGACTGTGCAATGGCCCCAGACACTGCAACCCCATTCTTGACCTTGACCTCTTTCTAGATCTGTCTCCATGCACAGTGGTCTTTGAGTCTAGAGGGGACAGGCATATAGGGAAGTGGGTGGTTGGCTCACCCTCAAAGGCAAGTGTGAATCAAGGGGTTCCTGCCAGGATGGAGTCTGGAGTCCTTTCATATGTGGTCATGATGATGGGTGGGGCTGGGACTTAGATGTGATATAACAGGTCAGGTCAGAGGAGCTAAACCCACAGTTCTGGATCTTGTGCCCTTGTCTCTGGTGATCTCTGAGGGTGTTGGTCTGACTCTGATAGGCCTGGTCCTTGGGAATCACAGCCCCCCAGTGGCTTCCTGAGGCCCCTGACCTTGGCCCTGGGAAAGGTGGGCACCACGCACTGGGCATGGGCGGCCAGGGGATTAAGCAGAGTGAGGCACCCCGCCCCACCCCAGGCTGGGTCTCTTCTCTGCCACTTGGCTAGGCTTTCCTCCCCAAGCTTCAGCAGCAGCAGCCGTCATAATTAACCCTGCTAATTAATCAGGGCAGGACGGATTAATTGAGATCGCAGGAGACCAGGAGAGCAGGTGCGGCTTCAGGGCTGACGGGATAACGAGCTCTCTGGACGCCCAGGGGGCCTGGCCCCACCCGGGGAAGCCCTGAGCCCGCACAGTGGTGAACTAGGCAGGAGGAGGCCCTGGGAGACCCAGCCCTCCTGGGAGTCTGGGTCCTGCACAGGCAGGCTTCGACAGGCTGAGATGGGAAAGCTGGCAGGCAGACAGTCTCCATCACCCCCTCTGCTGGGGGCCAGCCTGGTGGAAATGCAAGTTCCACCCACAGCCCATGAGCCAGGAGGCCCTGGGCTGCGGGGGGAGCTGGAACAGAGCAGAGCCGGGGTCTGGCACCAAGTCTTCTGCTGCCCTAGAGGCCCCTGGAAAGGGGCCCAAATTGGAGCTGAGACCCAACTCCTTGCCAAGAGTGGCACCACCTAAACCATGGGAGGATGAGCTTGGTGGGTTTCCAACAGCCAAGTGATTTGCTCATTTATGTTTTGCTGAAATCTCTCTAGCAGCTTTCGTGTGGAGGAGAATCTGGGAGGTGCCCAATGGAGGCAGAGACCCCACTGAGGAGGCTGGGGCCATGGTCCAGGCAGGAGAGAATGGTGACTGGGACAAGGTGGCGGCAGAAGAGGCAGAGGGGCTCTTGGGGGCTGGCGGCTGCAGAACTTGCTGATGGATCATGTATGGTGGAGTGAGGGACCGGGGTCAAGGGCTATCTCCAGGAAGCTCTGGTTGGGATGGGGAACATGGAGCATGTTTGGAGGACAGGAAGTTTCTGCCACGTTCTGGGTTACTAGAACCTCACCTACCTTTTGCACTCAGTTGCTATTGCCTTGTCCCAGCTCCCCTTAAACTGCTTTGGGTGGTACCCCATCTCCTGCCCCCCAGCTTGTCAGGCTCCTGGGACACTCAAGCCCACTCATGCACCAGTCCCCACAGGTTTCTTGTTCCTCCAGATGATGGCTCATCTTCCAAGACCGCCTTATGCTGCCCCCTCCCCAAGGAGCCTTCTCTGTTCCTGGGTGCTTGGGCCTCCCCTCTCTGAGATCCACCATATCTTTGTAACTTTCCTGGTGCTGTTCCTCCTGCCAAATGCCCTTCCTTCTTTGAACCCAGACGAGCTCCTACTTAGCCTTAAAAGTCCAGAGCAATCCCCATCTCTCCCTCTTGATTATTCTTGCTTCTGATTGCTTCTTTCTTGGAGCTCTGCTGCACTTTGTATGACTTTTGACAACCATGCCTCTGCCTCCTTCAGTCTACTTCTGAAATAAGTTTGGGAGTTGAAATTGCCAACACTAGGCTGCAATCTCCGGAGAAGGCAATGGCACCCCACTCCAGTACTCTTGCCTGGAAAGTCCCATGGACAGAGGAGCATGGTAGGCCGCAGTCCATGGGGTCGCTAAGGGTCAGATACAACTGAGAGACTTCACTTTCACTTTTCACTTTCATGCATTGGAGAAGGAAATGGCAACCCACTCCAGTGTTCTTGCCTGGAGAATCCCAGGGACTGGGGAGCCTGGTGGGCTGCCGTCTATGGGGTCGCACAGAGTCGGACATGACTTAAGTGACTTAGCAGCAGCAGCAGCAGCAGCAGCCAGGCTGCAACCTCACTCAGGCACTGTGAACCACTTATTCCTTCCAAGCAGGGTTTCTCAACCTCAGCATCACTGACATTGGGAGCAGATCATTCTTTGTTGGATGTTAGCAGCATCCCTGGCCTCTATCCACTCGATGCCACCAGCTTCCCCTGTTGTGATACCAAAAAGGCCTTGAGACATTGCCAGAGGTCCCCTGGAGGTGGAGGAGCAAACCCATCATTGATCGAAAACTATTGCTTTCAAGAGAGATGAGAAACATTAGCAAACCGATTGAGCAGTGAGGATTCCAAATTCTGACCACGGACTGACAGGCCTAATGCTATTTTGGAGTGTGAGTTTTGAGACTCTTAACATCTCGTGCTTCCTCAGTACAGAGGTTCTCAACTTTTGTACAAATATGTTCCTAAAAGTACACACACCATGAGACATACAAGAATGTCCATAGTCAGTCCCCACACTGGACTAAATGCCTGTTTGTACTAGAACGAATGAAAAACTATGGTTATTCACTCAGGGGACACTGGGCAGCATGGTCTGCTGTACAGGCAGCATTAGGAATGAATCTCACAGGTGAGAGAAGCAGCCAGACCCCGGCGATGCAGCCTGTGCGAGCCCATTTATGGAAAGATCTATGGCACTGGAAGGCAGGATGGTGGCTCCCCTTGGTGTTCTCCAGCCCTTGAGGGGTGGTAATATGCTTCTCAATCAATGTCCATCTGAGTGCTGGTTTGCAGACTGTGTTGACTCTGTTTAAACTCTTTGGGCCAAACACTGAAGATTTGTGCATTTTCCCCATATGTGTGTGATGCTGAAATAGAAAGTATACTGAAAAAAAATAAGAACACTACCTTAAAACAGACAAATACGCAACAAAACAATTACTTGGTCTCTAGTGTATGACCCAGCAATTCCACTCCTGGGTATATATCAAAAACAAGAAAAACACTGATTTGAAAAGATCCGTGGACCCCAATGTTCACAGCAGCACTATTTACAATACCCAAGACAGGAAAGCCACACAAATGTCTATCAACAGAGGAATGTATAAAGATATATATATATACACACACACACACACACACAATGGAATATTCAAAAGTGAAAGTGTTAGTTGCTCATTTGTGTTCAACTCTTTGTGACCCCACGGATTGTAGCCCGCTAGGCTCCTCTATTGGAGAAGGCAATGGCACCCCACTCCAGTACTCTTGCCTGGAAAATCCCATGGATGGAGGAGCCTGGTGGGCTGCAGTCCATGGGGTCGCTGAGCGTCGGACACGACTGAGAGACTTCACTTTCACTTTTCACTTTCATGCATTGGAGAAGGAAATGGCAACCCACTCCAGTGGTCTTGCCTAGAGAATCCCAGGGACGGGGGAGCTTGGTGGGCCGCCGTCTCTGGGGTCACACAGAGTTGGACACGACTGAAGCTACTTAGCAGCAGCAGCAGCAGGCTCCTCTGTCCACGGAATTCTCCAGGCAGGAATACTGGAGTGTGTAGCCATTCCCTTCTCTAGTGGGTCTTCCTGACCCAAGGATCAAACCTGAGTCTCTTGCATGGCGGGCAGATTCTTTACCGTCTGAGCCACCAGGGAAATCCATATAATGGAACATTGCTCAACCACAAAAAGAATGACATTTTGCCTTTTGCAGCAACATGGACAGACTTGGAAAGTATTATGTTCAGTGAAATAAGCCAGACAGAGAAGGACAAATATCATATGATATCACTTATATGTGGAATCTAAAAAATACAGCGAACTGGAGAATATAACTAAAAAGAAGCAGACTTACAGGTATAAAGAACAAACCAGTGGTTGCAAGTGAGGAGAGGGAAGGAGGAAGGGGCAGAGAGGGGTAGGAGAGGAGGAAGGACAAGCTACTAGGTATAAGATAAGCTTCAAGGATATATTGTGCAACACAAGGAATTAGCCAATGTTGTATAATGGCTATAAATGGAATATAACCTCTAAAATTGTGAATCACTATATCGTACAACTGTAACTTCCTATAATATTTTACAGCACCTATACTTCAAAAATATTCTCATGCATGAATGTTGAACTTTATAAAGAAGATAGTTCAGCTTGCTGCAGACTAATGAATATCATGAAATGCTAAACTGTGCTTTCCTTCTACACGCAGACTCTGATGTTGCATTTCTAGAATTTTGTTCTAACCCTTTTCTTGTTTCTTCGCCTTCATGATTGATGCCCGATGTCTGGCTCTATGCTGGGGTGGCTGATGGACCACTTTGACAGCCTGGGATCTTCATCTGTGTCTCAAATGCATATGTTCCTTCCCCCTAGGTTGGCACACTCATTAAAAATATTAAGACTTGAGCTAAATAAAAAATTACAAGGGCAAAATGCAAAAAAAAAAAAAAAAAAAAAAAGCAGCTTATGAGTTTGCAAGGGTTTGAACTTGTATTTTGCATTTTTCCTGATAAAATGCAGGGAGGACTCCGAGGGACACCATCAGAACAAGCTAGGGCCCTGTGGCCTGAGGGGGGCAAGTGTCCCCAGTCAGGTGATATGAAAAGTTGGAGAGATTAGTTGAGTAAAATGCAGTTAAAAAAAAAATGGTATGCGAGGGGATGTTTTGAAAATACAAATTAGAAAAATGGAACAGTCTGCATCATCCAAACCATGGGTCTTATTTCCTGGGGTTGGATCATCTATCAGCCCCAGACATGTTGTGACACCTCCCGTCTTGTAAACAAATTGTCCCCAGGGCCCTGTTCTCCTGCCAGCACCCATGTCCCTGCTCCCTTGAAGCCAAAGGCCCGAGAGAGTGGTCTTCACCCTCTGCTGCCCCCAGCCCTGGTTCACCCTCCAATCTCTGCACACAGGCCGTCAGCCATCCCCTGAAATCAGGCGGCATGTGACCAGCGACCAGCAAATTCGGGCATTTGCGTTTGATGCGCCTGGCTCCTCCTTCCTCCCTGAAGCCTTCTCTTCACTTGGTTCCTGGGAGGATTTGCTGATAATTTTTCTTTATTTTGTTGGCTGTTCTTTTCCAGGATTCTCTGCTGGCTCCTTCTCTGGTGTCAGTGAGACCCAGAGCCACGTCCCTGACACCCTTGTCTTCTCTGGCTCCTGGGGGATCTGGTCCAGGCTCAGGGTGAAGACCCCTGGCTAAGACACACCTCTGCTTGGACCTCGTAGCTGGGTGCTGTCTCCACCCTCACCTCTCCACTGTCTAGTGTCCACTCAGGCAACCAGGGATCTTTCTAAACTTTCACCAGGTCGCTTCCCAGCTCAAACCTTCCAATCCCAACAAATTCCAAATCCCTGCTGCTTCCTGCTAGTGGACTGCGTGCCAGGGGCTTGCTGTGCAGCGTCTCCGTGCATCCCCACAATAATCCTGGGGGGCAGATATCTACCGGATACCCACCTTTCTGCTAAAGAAACAGCTCAGAGAGGCTAAGGAGCTTGCCGTAGGTCACACAGCTAGGGAAAGATGGTCCACCTCAAAGGCTCACGGAGGTGAGGGGCTGACTCTGGCACTCCCCAACAACTTCCCTCCATCCCCCTGGAGGAAAGTTGCCTGTCCTGGTCCAACTGTGTCCTGGTTTAGAGCCTGGCACCTACTAGGACCTTAATAAGTGAATGGAGAGTGATCTGCAAACCCAGACTCGGGGACACTACATCTTGGGGTGTGTGCTTGTTCATGTGTGTGTGCTCCCATGAGTCTCCTTTTCCCCTGCATTCCCCGCCCCCAGGCTGGGCTGGTGGCCTAAGGGTCACCCCAGGCCTGGCTTTCCATCCTGCACCAGCAGTGACAACCCAGATCCCCCATTCTCCTCCAGCTTTCCTTTTAATTGCTCTAAAATTGACGATAGGTGCAAGGAAAATAATGAGGCCTAATTATGTTAATTAAATGGCTAATTCATTAATTAACGCACTCATATCCTTGGCTTGGAGAGCCCCTCGCTGAGGCAGTGAGGTTGGTTCCCTTCCAGCAGGGATGGGAAGCCCTGCCTGGGGCAGGGAGTCTGTAACCCTCTCTGGTGGGGGCCACAGGTGCCTGGCTGCTATGAGCCCCCTCCAGCCACCCATCCTCAGACACCCCCTGTTCTCCCCTCCTGTCTGCAGTGTGTGGGGTGGTGGGAAGCAAGGAATGAGCACATCTGGGCAGGTGAGGTCTGTGTCCCCCAGGAGCTGCCTGGTGACTTCCCGGTGGCTTCCCAGCCTGGAGGAGGCAGTGGGGATGGTGAGGAGCCCCACAGAGAGACGGGGGAGCAGATTTGTCCAGTGGGGTCAGGCACTATGAGGCCATGCACAGAAGGACGCGCTGCCCAGGATGGTCCAAGAGACCCTTCTGTCCCTGGAGGGAGCACCTGGGGCCTGGATAAGAGCCAGGGAGCAGAGGCCCAGTGGCTGGGTGCAACTGGGCCACTGGTTTGCTGTGACCACAGAGGGGGTGACCATCCTTCACAGGGTAGACCAGGTCCTCACAGTGCCCTGAAGGGCCCCTGGCCCCTCAACTCTCACCTCCCCTCACCTGGTCTCTGCCTCTGGTCCCGTCCCGGGTCAGGACCCCTAGAGTGCTCTCCCAGCACTCCTGGAAGAGTGTGTCGCTGGAGTCCTCGGTGCAGGTTGTAACCATAGGACCCGCCCCATTCCTCTCTCTGAGGTCACGGTCTGTACCCTATTATCACTCACATCATCTGTTCTCTTGTTTTGCTGTCATCAGACAGGGCCGCACCTCCGGGTCCCCCATCCAGGTTTGTGACATAAGGATGCATTTCACAGTTACAAGTTCAGATGAAAAAAATTTCACTTGAAGCCATGTGGAGAAGAGGTTAAGGGTGGGCTCTTGACATTGAACCCAGGCTTTACCCCTTCCCAGCTGTGTGACCTCAACAAGTGCCTTAAGCTCTCTGGTTTATGACCCAGGCATTCCCTTGGGAGACGGGGGATGGAGAGTGCTCCTTTCTCACAGGGAGCTCCTGGGCTTTAAATGAGATACTGTGTATAGATAGAGCTCATAGACTGGGCCCGGCAGAGCCTGTGCTGAATAAATGTCAGCAACTTTGATTGCTTTATTTTCGCTAATACTTTTGTTTTGAACTGCAAGATCCCGTATTCCCAATGCTAAACGTGTAATCCAGGCAGAGTTGGCCAAACTGGGGATTTCTCACTTGGGTTGAACAATTCGTCACAGTAATGCTTTTGTTTGTTCCCTGCTCTTGTCTTCTGAGAGTTGGCGCTAAGCTACAGAGCTTTCACAAAGCCCTTGCCTGCCTGGCTCCCTGCTGGCTTCTCCTTGAGTCTCTCTCTCCCCGGACTCCCCAAACAGTGTGAGAGGAGGAGCCTGAGGTAAAGGTAAAAAATCCTGTGCCCAATGTACGTTTATCAGCGTTGTTGTTCAGTCTGACTCTTTTGTGACCCGAAGGACTGTAGCCCACCAGGCTCCTCTGTCCATGGAATTTTCCAGGCAAGAATACTGGATTGAGTTGCCATTTCCTTCTCCAGGGGATCTTCCCGAACCAGGGGCTGAACCTGAGTCTCCCGCATTGCAGGCAGAGTCCTTACCATTGAGCTACCAGGGGAGCCCACAGGACCCCCTCCCCCGACCCATATTCTAAACCAAGTGGAAAAGATTCATGAAAACTCCACAAAGACCATAACTGTATGTAAAACCCATAAAGCCCAATCTGTTTGCACACCATTACCAAACCTTATACACCTGCCCTGCAGGGCCCCAGGTTGATTGGAATCAAGCAACCCTTCCTAGCGCCCAATAATGCAAGTTCTTAAACATAAGAGCCAGTCTATTTCAGAGTTGATATTTTGTTCATCGTGGTTTTCCTGTATTCATTTTGATTTTTAAAAATACTATTTCTGAGACTTCCCTGGTGTTGCAGTGGCTAAGATGTCACACTTCCACTTCAGGAGGGTGAGGGTTTGATGCCACATGGTTCAGCCAAGAAATGAAAAACAAAACAAAACAAAACAAAAAACCAAAACTGTTTCTGTTGAGTGAACAGAAACAGAAAACTCTGTTTCACTGAGTTTTAGGCACCACTTAAATTTTGCGTCCGAGGCAAGTGCCTCTCTTGCCTCACCCTGCCCCAGGCCAGCACCGACTCCAAGCTCCTCCTCGATGCTGTTGTGACCTGATGCTGTTGTGACCTTCTTTGGCCCCCTATTCTCGTAAGAGGCTGCTGGAAATGGGCATCCTGGGTGGGACCTGGGAGGAGCAGGGCTTCTCTGCTTTGGGACCCCCAAACCCATCTTGCGGGGGTCATCAGTCACCCTCTTTTCTTTTCTTTGCTTGGGCATCTTCTCAGAGGAAACTGAGATGGGGAAGCAGAGGGTGAAATAGACCAGCCTCTCTGGTCTCTCCCTGGAGACGGGCGTGGGGAGTTGGGATGGGGGCTGCAGGGTGAGGAGGAAAGGTTTCTCTTCTCACACATCTTTCCCACCTACCCTGCTGATTCCCTGCATCAGAGTTTGATACCAAAGCCGGGACTGCGGCATCTTGGTTCTTCAGTTTCTTTAAGTCCTGTAGGGCCCTCCCGGCTGGGTGCCCTAATGACGGGGAGGTGGGGGCAGCCGCAGGAAGCAGGGAGTATGGAGGTGAGCTCCCCCATCTATGACGTCATGCCCCTCTAGGTGCCCAGTGCACTGGCTGGATGCTTCTGAAACTGGACTAGAGGCTTGGAGACGGAGTGGCAACGGGAGTGAAAACTCCCCAAGGGGTCAGTTGACCACCGCACCGGAGAGTGCCCCCAAGTTGCCATCTGCAGGCTGGGAGAGGGAGGTTCCAGCAGAGGGGCACTGAGAGCTTTACTCATGCCAGGTAGAATTCAGCCCTGCTTCCCAGGGAGTGGGAATTGATTGCTTTATTGCCGAGACTTAATTTGAAGGAAGTGAAACTAAAGCTTCATAAGAAGTATGGTTATTACAGAATGCTTAAGCCCCTGCCTGGGGGGCTTGCGCCCTGCTCGTCTCGCCCCTGTCTAGGGTAGCAGGAGCCACAATTGCACCCTCTAATTGGAATACGTTTCTAAAGTGCAATAAAAGCAGCTGCCTGGATGGGGGCACTTGTCACTTGGAGCATGTCTGGGCAGATGTGATGAATGTGGGGATTCTGTAAGCACCCATCTCCTGACCTCTGGCCCCCACAATAGATGGTAATAATGACAATGATAACAATATTAATACGAGCAGCTGAGTATTTAATGAGCATTTACTATGCACCAGGCATTGTTTCACTGAATCCTTACATTGACCCTTTGTGGAAATGTATCATTCAGTAATTACCACAAAGTTGCTGTGTAACAAATGAGCCCAGAATGCAGTTGCTTAAAAACAATGATCATTTATTCTCACAAGTCAGAGGGTTACTTAGGAGTTCGCTGGTCTTGTCTGGGCTGGGCTGGGGTGATTAGCTCTGCTCCACGTGCTCCATCTTTCAGGTCCCAGTCTGGGCTTATTCTTCTTGTGGATGGCAGTGTCGCAGAAAGCAACTGGAAATGCCTAAGGCCTCTTGAAGTCTTGGCCCCCAGAGTGGCTTCCCTTCCTCCTTCCTCCTTCTGTTGCCAAAGCAAGTCACAGTGCCAAGCTCAAAGTCACAGGTGAACACTGTCTTGCCTCTTAGTGGGAGACACTACAGACTTGCAACCGACAGTTCAATCTGCCACTGGTATCATTCTTGTTATCCCCACTTTATAGATGAGGAAAATGAGGGCCAGAGAGGGAAAGTGGCTTCCCTAGGGTCACACAGCGCTGGGAGCCGGGAATCAGGTGTCTGAGGCCCCAAGCGACCCCTTTCTCATTATGCAGTTCAGTGTCCGAGCTCTGCTCACCCTGAACAGGGGTGATTCATCAGGACCCAGTTGGCTGTGACGCCAGACACAGGTGGGGCCCGCCTGCTGAGGGTTCCTGGTGGTCCCCCATTCACTCCATTTCCCACCAGACCAAGAGTGGACTCTGGGAAAGGCGCAGATCACTGCTCGGAGCCAGATGCTCCCCCAACCCTTGTCTAATATTTGTTCTGTTCTGTGTGGGGGTCACCTGGGTTCCCCGGCTGGTGAGGGTGTAGTCAGGATTTGAAACAAGCTCCTGATTCAGAGCTTCCTGGTACTGTGACCACGAACTGACCACAGGGGCTCCCCCTTAGCTCAGCCCTCACCAACCTTCCCCCCACCTCCCCTCCCTGCTCTGAGCACATGGGACCTGACGGATAAAGAAGCAAGTTCTGCCTGGGTTTCCTCCTTTGCAGCCTCTCCTGGAGGCCTTGGCGGCTGTAGGATGTCTGTTTTGCCCTCAGCTCCCCGACACCTCCCCTGGGGCTCCCTGGGACCCTGGGACCCTGGGCCAGCAGAACCTGTGCCCAGAAACCCGTGGCTGTATGGTCCTCAGGGACCCATGAACTCTTACCACCTGACTCTTTTTAAGCTTTTATTATTTCTCTATTACCCAAGTAATACATGTTTATTGCAGGAAAATTAGAAAATACAGAAAAGCATAAAGAAAAAAAAAGATCAAGTGTAACCAGTTTAGAAACATCTCTACTCATTAGGGGTATAAACATGAAATGGTTTTATTTTTCCAATAACGGCCACCACTCTGCTCTCTCTAAACCGCCTCCCTCTGCCTGCTGGGTGGCAAGTCCATAAATGACATCTCAGTCCAACTCCATTACTTTCCACTCTGGGGTATTAAGCCTGGCTCATGCTGGTACCCAAGACTAGGTCCTGTGTTGTTTCAAACTCGAAGCCCATTTAGTGTTCAAGGCTTGTCCTCTCCCCCACCACTGGGGTTGGCCATGGGATCTTCTCAACCGTAACCCCTTCACCCTACCACCTGCCCTGGCAGTGCCTGGCCTGGGGTTGGTTTGAGGAGATGGGGTTCACATAGCCTTTTGTATGGTTCTGCCTGCTGATGTAACTTGTCCGTGGGTGGGTGGCCACTCTTCAGGTTCTTCCTGGGGAAGGAGGGGGTCCTCCTCTTGTCACCCCCAGGGCTTGCTGGTCACCTCCACCCCCACCACCCAGCACCCTGTGATTTAGCTGCATTTTGAGCCCAGCCCCCAGCTGTGGCCTCCAGCTGAGCCCTTCTTATGTGTGACTCCTTGCAGCTGATAGCCCTTGAACTTGTCTTCCCTGCTGACATTCGGTTACCGGGTTGTAGGCCCCTGCTGAGCCAGGTTCAGAGCCTGGGGCCCGGGGCCCTCGGGTGGTGGTCCTAGTGACCACTTGGGCAAGCCCCACCCTCTCAGCCAGTGAGCCCTTTGCCTGGGCTCCATGGGCACAAGGACAGGCCAGTGCAGTGGCTGAGCTCTGGGCTGGAAAAGCGTTTCCTTTCCTTACAGACACCTGGGCTGGAGGAAAGATTCCCTTAGACTTTGGGAGGAAAAAGCCAAGCTCCTCAAGTGCAAGAGGTGGGGGTGGCGGGGAGGGACTGGCCACTCCTCTCTCTTGTCTGCTCTCGTCTCCATCCGGGGAGGGGCTGGGAGGTACACTGAGGAGGGCTCCATCTGTGGGGTGGCCACCCAGCATGAGTGGCATGCCTCCTCTTCTCCAGGACCTTCTCGTGGTCTCTGGGGTGAACCATTGGCAATTAGCTTTATTCCATGTTCCCCTGCCCTCCACTCTCACCCCAGGCTGATTGGATCCGAGATGTGCCCTTTGCCCCAAGAGATAGAGATGGGATTCCTGTGCCTTCCAGTCCAGATAGGCTCATGGCTTCACACCCAACTCAGGAGCTCTGGGTCTTTAGGGTGGGCTCCCAGATTTGCACAAGGACTCTCCAGCTGCAGGCAGAAGGACCTGGGGACAGAAGACCAGGCCTGGTGTGTACCTACTATGAGTCACACACTGGGTTGAGGGTGACACATGGGATTTTCCTGCCCTTTGAAGGAGGTGTCGTTAGCATCCCCATTTTACAGATGAGAAAACTGAGACTCTGGGGGCTGGAGTGACAAGCCCAAGGTCACAAGGCTGATGAGTGGTACTCCGAGGGTCATCAGTTGTTTCCTGGGGGTCACCTCACATCTCCCCACACTGTCACCCCCTTGTCTCCATACCCACTGTTAAACTGGTATGGGGACAAATTCTTGTTGAGTCAAAGAATAAATGAATGAATGAGAGTGAGGATTATGTTTCTATCGGTGGGACAGTTTATTTTAGGGCTGTTTATGGATTTTGGAAAAGTGATACACTGGCCACGAGTGTTTCCATTTGCCAGATGGGGAAACAAAGTCTGAGGCCCCTAGTGAGGACGGAGTCCACCCCCCCGCACCGGGCACCCGAGCTGGGGGCACGTCCAGTGCAGCTCCTGCCTGTGCTTTGGGCAATAGCTTGTGAGCCAGGAAGCAGCGGGCTGGCCGGGCGGCTCTCTTTTCCCTCCCTCTTCTCTCTGTCCCCATCCCGAAGGTAAAAAGTTCACGAGGGTGGCCATCTGTCGCAGGCTGTCAGGCGGCCATGCAATCTCTCTGTGGTTTTATTACTTAAAATCGGCACGGTGTCTGGGCTGGGGAATTTTCCAAGGTGTTTGAGGCTGCCACGGGCCCCATTTATATTGTGCCTGAGTTTCCTTCCCAGTCTCCTTGAGACAAGTGACCAGCAGGTCCCGCTGTGAAGGCCGTATCAGTCATTTGCCAACCGGAGCCGGGCCGTGAATTATCAGGGGATGGTGCGGTGGGGAGCGTGGGCCGGGGGCGCGGGGTGACCGTAAACATGTCCCGGGAACGTGTCTCCCATCACTCACGCACAGATAGCAGATGGAGGCACACACGTGGCCCCGATCTCTAAATCTCGGCCTGACCTGGGAGAGAGATGGAGGTGACTTTCAGGGGAGTCCGTCTGCAGGCCAACTTGGACTAGAAGTTAGCGGCAGGTCGGGTTTCCCTGAGGGTGGGACCTTCTGGTTAGTCCATGTACACATTTATGTTTTCACTCCATGAAATTTTATTATTGAGCATCAACTATGTGACGAGGGTGTGCATTTTGGGTTTCTTGAAAGATACAAAATGAGGGTCTTGGTTTTATGGGAATGAAGAGGTCCTAGAGTCAGCCTCCTGTGATCCCCGCTCTTTGGTCCTTCGTCTCCTTGCCCTAGCTTGAGTTCCATGCCAGCTCACCCTGTTGTTCTGTCTGGGACCAAGAAGCTTGCTGTGGGTCATGGAAGAGGAGACTGTGCCCAGGAGAGGGGCCGCTGTCCTGTCTGGTGGGGAGTTTCTTCTCCAGGACAACTGCTCCATGCCAGGCTCTGCACCAGGCACTTACTCACCCAGTCTCGTCAAACCCTGCAGCCCTGTGACATGGGGACCATTATCACCACATTTTACAGGTGAAGTTAGGGAAACTTCCAAGGTTATCCAGTGACTTGAAGCTAGAACTTGGGCTTCAACCCAAGTCAGTAAGCCCCTAAAGCCGCTGGGAGGAGGATTCTGGCTGCGGCCTGCAGTCTGGGAGGGGTGTCTGAGCACCCTGAGAGGGGGGCACTTGTATCCCATCCACCAGCCACTGAGATCTGGGTGTGGGGTCTCACCTGACCCTCCAGTCCACTCTTCCATCCAGTCCCCGATAAAGGGGATACTTGGGCAGAGGACAGAGATGGGAGACAGGAACGGGTCCTCAGAACTTAGGAGAAGGGCAGGGAGAGGAGAAGTAAGGTGTCGAGGGCAGGGAGGAGACAGGGAAGGCAGGTGTTCAGACAGACTCGGAGATGGTGGACACTTTGTCTTCAACCTTTTGTGTCTTTTCTTCTCTCATCTGTCTTCATGCTCGTGTGCTAAGTCCCTTTAGCCATGTCTGAGTCTTTGTGATACTGTGGATGGCAGCCCACCAGGCTCCTCTGCCCATGGGGTTCTCCAGGCAAGAATACTGGAGCGAGTTGCCGTGCCCTCCTCCAGGGCATCTTCCCGACCCAGGGATCGAACCCCTGCCTCTTACGTTTCCTGCACTGACTGGCAGGCAGGCTCTTTACCACTAGTGCCACCTGGGTAGCCCATCCGTCTCCATGATCTTGGGCAAATGGCATCACCCGCTGAGCCTCAGTCTCCTCACCTGTGAAGCGGGGATTATAGAACCGGTTGCTATGAGGACATGAGAGCAGGCTGACCAACTTGCCCTGGTTCTCCCGAGATTTTGCTGAAGTCAGCACCCAAAGTCCCCCATCCTGCGAACTCCACTGAGCATGAGCGCTCAGTCAGTGGTGTCTGACTCTTCTGTGACCCCGTGGGTGGTAGCCCATGATTACCAGGACTACAGGGGTTTTCCAGGCAAGGACACGGGAGTGGGTTGCCATTTTCCTACTCCAGGGGATCTTCCCGACCTAGGGATTGAACCTGTGTCTCCTGCATCTCCTTGGCAGGCAAATTGGAAAGACTGATGTTGAAGCTGAAATGCCAATACTTTGGCCACCTGATGTGAAGAACTGAATCATCTGAAAAGACCCTGATGCTGGGAAAGGTTGAAGGCGGGAGGAGAAGGGGACGACAGAGGATGAGATGGCTGGATGGCATCACCAACTCAATGGACATGAGTTTGAGTGAACTCTGGGAGTCGGTGATGGACAGGGAGGCCTGGCGTGCTATGGTTCATGGGGTCTCAAAGAGTCTGACATAACTGAGCTACTGAACTGAACTGAGCCGCCTGAGAAACCCCACAAACCCCCACCCCCCAGTGCCCGACAAATCTGGAGAGCAGTCACTCTGGGAGAAAGAATGATCTGAGCCTTCAAGCGCCCAGCACTCAGCAGCCTCTGTGAACACGCACCCCTGCCCGAACCCGTGTCTCTCGCAGGCCTTCTTGGTTCCTCTGGTCTCCACTCCTGTGTTTCCACTGTGTTTGCTCCAAGTGTCGCTCCCTGGCTCTCTGACGGTCCCGACGTCCTCGTCTCCGTCTCAACCTCTTCCTCATGTTGCTCGAACATTCTTCTTCCCCCTGTCTCTCTCTGCTTCATCCCAGCCCCGTCCCTGTCCTGTACACCCCACTTCTCCTTTCTCTGCCCTCCTCCTGGTTCTCAGGGTCAGGCCCCTAATCTCTGTCCTGCGTGAGAGCATCCACTCCTGACCGCGGGCTGGAGAGTCAGGTGGAGGCCCCAGGCTTCCTTCACAGTGAGTGACCCTGAGAGCCTGCCCAAGGCCCCGAGACTGCGTGGAGGGTCCTGAGAGCAGGTTCTGGGTCCACAGGAGGGACAGGACCAGGAGGGTCCATTATCCATCCCCACCCACCACCCCGGACCTGGGCCGCTCACCTGGTGAGGGAAGAGGGCTGCACAGTCTGCCTGGCAGAAGCCCTCAGCCTGTCTGGGCTCAGACAAGGACTGACTCTTTCAAAGATAATTTATTGGCCGATACCTCATTGCACATGGTAATAGCTTGTGCTTAAATAATAATAAGCTTGATTGCCGTGCAGTCGTTAAACTTTTTTCCCATTCAGTTTAACTGACCATTTTGTGTGTGGTTTGGAAGAAGGGGGAGAGAAAGCCCGGTCATTATCCCCGGCCTGAAATGGGAGTTAATTTCTAATGAAGGTATAATTTTATTCCGATGATTTTACATTTAATTAACTAAAGCTACAAGTAATTTGAAATTATATGGTGATGGGGCCTCACTTTGGGGATCACAGCGGGCAGAGAAGGGGAGCTGAGGGTGGGGGGAACAGAGGGACAGGGATGCCCAGGGAGCAGGGCTGGATGGGGAAGAGGGACAGAGGGAAGGGGACCCAGGGTCAAGCAGAGGTGGTTGAGGCCAGTTACTTTTCAACCTTTCTTGGCAGGAATCTCTGTGGTTTCCACTTTACAGGTGGGGAAAGGAAGGCTCGGAGAAACGAAGGAGTGGACGACTGTACTTTGGTCTTTCTCCCCATTGCCTCCTTGTTCCGGAAACATCAGCTCCATCTTTACAGTTCCTCCTCCCCTGACTCTATCCTCTGGTGCAGCCATGTTGTTCCATAGTCTTGACCCCAAGCAGCACTGGGTTGGGCCAGTGACACCGCTTCTAGGGATTTTTAAACTAGGGTGTGAGAGAGTCATGCGCCTTTGATGGCTGAAGGATAAAAGTTGCTTTTCTTTCTTATCTAATTTAACTTACGTTCAGGTTGGGGCACACATCTGAAGTGGACAGCTGGATGCAATTTCACGTACGCTTTGTACTCATGTTGCCATTGCCCAAGAACAAGCTCCTCGGCGGGCTCCCTCGACTCTTCTTTCCAGTTAATACCTCCCCCGAAACGAAGACCATTGGCTAGTTTTGCTCTTTCTGGGCTTTGTGCAAAAATCTAATAGTGCCTGTTTGATGTCTGGCTTCTTTTGTTCCACATTATGCTTAGAATATCACCCAAGTTGGCGTTATGTTGCAAACTGTGTTAGTTTTGCAGTTTGTCCCTTCACCTCGCTGTGTAGGATCCGTCGTGTGGACTCGCTACCATTTGCTAATTCATTCTCTTGTCGATAGACATTCACGTTGTCTCCGGGTTGGTGCAGCCATGGTCGTTCTCGTGCTTGTTTTCTGGAGGGATGAGTACTCATTCTCTTGAGTATATGCCGGGAGATTCCTTGGTTCTGTACACTTGTCTTTCTCAAGCTTTAGAAAATGCGGCCGCACTGTTTCCCAAAGAGGTCCTGCTGCTCTCTGCTCCTCTTAGCAGTCTCGGAGAGTTCAAGGGTCTCCACATTCTGATGCTTCCTGTCGCCAGTTCCTTTACATTTAGCCGTCTGGGCAGGGGCATCGTGTACCACTTTGAATTCTCCTGATGACTAATGACACCGATGACATTAACAGCTCTTCTAGGCTTTCTTGCCCCTTGGATGGCCTCTTCTCTGAAGTGCCTGTTCGAGGCTTTTGGCCATTAAAAAAAAAATAGGGTGTCTGCTTTTTTATTATTTCTTTCTAGGTGTTCTTTATATATTCTGCTTTTTTACTCTCTTAAAGGTGCTTTGATTACCAGGAGCTCTTTAATTTTAATGGAGTCAAAAGGTAAAGCTCTAAATGTAGAACTAAAAGCTACTGTTGGTCATGTTTTTCACTCTGGACAAAAGCCAGACTCCAGCAAATGAAGGAAGTGAAATCCCTGTTCTTAGAGAGAGAAAAAGAATCCTGCTACCTTCCTCATTTCCAGCTCAGCAGTCCCAAGGCCTGGTTCCATCGCTCCCCTCCTGTGGCCTGAACATTCTACCCATCCTTCCATGCTACCATGTCCTTGATTCCAGCATCCTTCCAATAAAATCTCCCTTTAGCTTAAGCTCATTCATGTTGAATTTTCTTCTCATGCAACCCAATGATCCCCATTTCACAGAGGTGAAAACTGAGGCTCAGAGAGATGTCATAATTTGCTCCAGGTGCCAGGGTGCTTAGTCTGGGGTTGAATTCAAGCCCCAGCTCACTATAAGGGTGACTCAGGAGACCCTGGTGAAGGGTTTGGGGACACAGCAGAGAGAGGTCAGGGTATGGGATGAGAAGGTGGAGTGACTGAGCACTAGGGACTGAGGGGTGGGTCAGAGGGAAGAAGGTCCGGGTCAGGGACGTACGCTGGGCTGGAGGCAGCAGGTGAGGCAGAACTGGGGACTCACAGTGAGATACAGGCTGGGGGAAGCCTGGGTAGGGGGTTCAAACTCATGGAACAGACAGTAGGATGTTGTTGTCAGGGGTTGGGTACAGTGGGAGGGGATGGTCACAGGGCACTTTCTGTTCCATGAGTTTGACTATGTTAGTTTCCACATATAAGTGAGTTCACAGGGTATTTGTCTTTCTGTGTCTGACTGAGGGTTTTAAGCAGGGAGTTAAGGGGTTCAGCAGGCACAGGGAATGGGTTCAGGGATGGCACAATTTCCCCAAAGACAGGGTCCCCTCTGTCTGGTTCACTCTGTACTCCAAGTGTCTGGAACAGAGCTGGCCCAGGCACAGCTGTTTAGTGACAGTCTGCTGAACGAATGAATGACTGATGGGTGTGAGAGGAGTGTGGACAAGCAGTTAGCATCAGGTGGTCATGGATTCTCCCATCAACGCAGGGGTGTGAATCCCAGACACACTCAGGAGGGCATTTCCATGGAGGGTGATGAGAACACCTGGGGCAGCAGGCTTGTGAGGCGGGCAGATGTCAAGGAGCACCCGAGGCCTGGGCCAGGGGATGCTCAGACCGCTTTGTCCAGTGCGGCGGTCCAGTAGTTTGGGGGCCAGTGGAAGCCACTGAGCCGTGGTTCACACAGAATCAATTCCCTTTTGAAGTCAAACCTGTGGTTCAGCCAGGATTGAGGTGCCTAGAACTGCTCCCAGGATGTGTTTCTGTGTGGCTTGTCACTCAGCATGTTTTCAGGCAAAGTCCAAGGGTTCCACGCTGACCAGAGCAGGCTCCCTAACCAGACACAGGTCAGAGGTCTGAGTGTCTGAGCTCGACTGTGTCAGGGCTCAACTGCTGACAAGGAAGGAGTCAGCAATTTGGTTTCATTTCATTTTCCAGCTCCAAATGATTGTGACTGGGCATAATATTAAGAAGAGCTCCAAGGCCACATATATGCTCAGTGGGAAAGAATGCAGTGATCCATTAGTGATGCCTGCCAGTCATGGGTGCAGACCATGGTAGAACAAACTGCATATTTATCTCCTTGATAAGGTAAGTTCAGACACGGGGTGCTGAGCTGAGGTCAGGAGCCAGGGAGAAAGTTAAGTCAGAAACCAGCAAGTGGCTGAGATCAGAAATTAGCTAAAGACTGAAGTCAGTTACCAGATTATGGAATAATGTCAGGAACCAGAGAACTGCCAAAGTCAGAAGCAGACAGTGATGGACATTAAGAGCCATCAGTGGGATGGTGTCCTGGAGTCCCATTGAGCCTCTAGGAGCAGGATGCTCTGATACTCGGCATGTCAGCCACGACACGTGGGAACTTGTTGTCATGCATTCCACTGACCTGACATCCCTCAGCCTGGAAAACTTGCCAGCTCTCTTTCACCTGGTGGTGCCCTATTTTTTGTTTTATAAGAGCTTTTCGGATACAGAGGAAAACAATAGAATGTGGAAGAGTAGAGATCTCTTTAAGAAAATTTGAGCTATTTAAGGAACATTTCATACAAGCATTGGTACAATAAAGGATAGAATCCGTAAGGACCTAGCAGAAGCAGACAAGATTAAGAGGAGGTGGCAAGAGTACACAGAACAGTACAAAAAAGATCTTAATGACCCAGATAACCATGATGGCGTGGTCCCTCACCTAGAGCCAGATATCCTGGAGTGTGAAGTCAAGAGGGTCTTAGGATGACTACAAACAAACAGTGTAAGTGATGGAATTCCAGCTGTGCTGTATCAGATACTAAAGGATGGTGTTGTTAGAGTGCTGCACTCAATATGTCAGCAAATTTGGAAAACTCAGCAGTGGCCACAGGACTGGAAAACGTCCGTTTTCATCCCAATCCCAAGAAGCACAATGCCAAAGAATGTTCAAACTACCATACAGTCGTGCCCATTTCACATGCTAGTAAGGTCATGCTTAAAATCCTTCAAGCTAGGCTTCAGCAGTATGTGAACACAGAACTTCCAGATGTACAAACTGGATTTAGAAAAGGCAGAGGAACCAGAGATCAAATTGCCAACACCTATTAGATCATAGAGAAAGCAAGGGGATTCCAGAAAATAATCTTCTACTGCTTCATTGACTACACTAAAGTCTTTGGCGATGTGAATCACAGCAAACTGTGGAAAATTCTTAAAGAGATGGGAATACCAGATCACCTTACCTGTATCCTGAGAAACCTGTACGTGACTCAAGAAGAAACAGAACTGGACATGGAACAATGGACTTGTTCAAAATTGGGAAAGGAGTACTTCAAGGTTGTATATTGTCACCTTGCTAATTAACTTCTATGCAGAGTACATCATGTGAAATGCCCAGGCTGGATGAATCACAAGCCAGAATCAAGACTGCTGGGAGAAATATCAATAACCTCAGATATGCAGATGGTACCATTCTAAAGGTAGAAAGTGAAGAGGAACTAAGCGCCTCTTGATGAAGATGAGAGTGAAAAAAACTGGCTTAAAACTCAACATTCAAAAAACTAAGATCATGACATCCAGTCCCATCACTTCATGGCAAATAGATGGGGAAAAATGGAAACAGTGACAGACTATTTTCTTGGGCTCCAAAATCACTGAAGATAGTGACTGCACCCATGAAATTGCTTGTTCTTTGGAAGAAAAACTATGACAAACCTAGACAGCATATTAAAAAGCAGAGACATCACTTCACCAACAAAAGTCTGCATAGTCAAAGCTATGGTTTTTCCAGTAATCATGTATGAATGTGAGAGTTGGATCATAAAGAAGGCTGAGCACTTTTGAATTGTAGTGCTGGAGAAGACTCAAGAGTCCCTTGGACAGTAAGGAGATCATACCATCAATCCTAAAGGAAATCAACCCTGAATATACATTGGAAGGATTGATGCTGAAGCTGAAGCTCTAAAAGTTTTGCAACCTGATGCAAAGAGCTGACTTATTGGAAAAGACCCTGATGCTGGGAAAGACTGAAGCAAAAGGAGAAGAGGGCAACAGAGGATGAGATGGTTAGATAGCATCATTGAATCAACAGACACAAATTTCGCAAACTCCGGGAGATACTGAAGGACAGAGGAGCCTGGTGTGCTGCAGTCCATGGAGTCACATGACTTAGCCACTGAACAACAGCAGCCAAACAATCCCCCCACTTGAAGTATAAAGTCAGTGGTTTTGAGTGTATTCAAAGTCTTGTACAACCATTACCACAATCAATTTTAAAAAATTGCGTCACCTCAAAAACAAACTCTGTGCCTATTAGCTCTCCCCACCCCTCTCTGCCACTGACAACCATGAATTTACTTTCTGTCTCCATGGATTGCCTATTTTGGACATTTCATGTAAACAGAATCATCTAATACGTGGCCATCGGAAACTGCATTCTTTCACTCTACTATGTTTTCAAGGTTCACCCATGTTGTCACATGAATCAGAGCTTCATTCCTCTTTATTGTTGAGTAATATTCCATCATTGGATATATCATCTTTTGTTTATTCATTCATCAGTTTGATGGACATTTGGATCTTTCCACTTTCTGGTTATCATGAGTAACACTGCTATGAACACTCATATACAAATTTTTGTGTGGACATATGTTTTCATCTTCTGGGTATCTACTTAGGAGTACAATTGCTGAGTCACATGGTCATCCTGTGTTTAACCTTTTGAGGAACTGCCATTCTGTTTTCCAAAGTGGCTGCACCATTTTGCATCCCCATCAGCAGAATATGCTGCTGCTGCTGCTGCTAAGTCACTTCAGTCGTGTCCGACTCTGTGCGACCCCGTAGATGGCAGCCCACCAGGCTCCCCCATCTCTGGGATTCTCCAGGCAAGAACACTGGAGTGGGTTGCCATTTCCTTCTCCAATGCATGAAAGTGAAAAGTGAAAGTGAAGTCGCTCAGTCGTATCTGACTCTTAGCGACCCCACGGACTGCAGCCTACCAGGCTCCTCTGTCCATAGGATTTTCCAGGCAAGAGTACTGGAGTGGAGTGCCATTGCCTTCTCCGCAGCAGAGTATGAGGGCTCCAATTTTTCCAAATCTTTGCCAACACTTGTTATCTGTCTTTTTGATGGTACTCTATGTGGGAGTGACCTTGCATTTTATTGTGGCATTGATTTGCATTTCCCTAATGACTAGTAAGGCTGAGCATTTTTTCACAGGCTTATTGGCCATTTGTATACTGGCTACTCAGATATTTTTTTGGTCCAATTTAAAGGTGGGTTGTCTTTGTATGGTTGAGTTTAAGAGTTCTTTATATACTCTGGATTGTTGTTGCTGATCACTTACTCAGTTGTGTCTGATTCTTTGCAACCCCATGGACTGGAGCACACCAGGCTTCCCTGTCCTTCACTATCCCCTGCAGTTCACTCAAACTCATGTCCATTGGGTTGGTGACCATCCAGCTTCTGTCGCCCCCTTCCCCTACTGCCCTCAGTCTTTCTGGATCAGATCAGATCAGTCGCTCAGTCGTGTCCGACTCTTTGCAACCCCATGAATCGCAGCACGCCAGGCCTCCCTGTCCATCACCAACTCCTGGAGTTCACTGAGACTCATATCCATCGAGTCAGTGATGCCATCCAGCCATCTCATCCTTTGTCGTCCCCTTCTCCTCTTTCCCTCAATCTCTCCCAGCATCAGAGTCTTCTCCAATGAGTCAGCTCTTCACATGAGGTGGCCAAATTACTGGAGCTTCAGCTTTAGCATCATTCCTTCCAAAGAAATCCCAGGGCTGATCTCCTTCAGAATGGACTGGTTGGATCTCCTTGCAGTCCAAGGGACTCTCAAGAGTCTTCTCCAACACCACAGTTCAAAAGCATCAATTCTTCGGCGCTCAGCTTTCTTCACAGTCCAGCTCTCACATCCATACATGACCACAGGAAAGACCATAGCCTTGACTAGATGAACCTTTGTTGGCAAAGTGATGTCTCTGCTTTTGAATATGCTATCTAGGTTGGTCATAACTTTCCTTCCAAGGAGTAAGCGTCTTTTAATTTCATGGCTGCAGTCACCATCTGCAGTGATTTTGGAGCCCAGAAAACAAAGTCTGACACTGTTTCCACTGTTTCCCCATCTATTTCCCATGAAGTGATGGGACCGGATGCCATGATCTTCGTTTTCTGAATGTTGAGCTTTAAGCCAACCTTTTCACCCTCCACTTTCACTTTCATCAAGACACTTTTTAGTTCCTCTTCACTTTCTGCCATAAGGGTGGTGTCATCTGCATATCTGAGGTTATTGATATTTCTCCCAGCAATCTTGATTCCAACTTGTGCTTCTTCCAGGCCAGCGTTTCTCATGATGTACTCTGCATATAAGTTAAATAAACAGGGTGACAATATTCAGCCTTGACGTACTCCTTTTCCTATTTGGAACCAGTTTGTTGTTCCATGTCCAGTTCTAACTGTTGCTCCCTGACCTGCATACAAATTTCTCAAGAGACAGATCAGGTGGTCTGGTATTCCCATCTCTTTCAGAATTTTCCACAGTTTATTGTGATCTACACAGTCAAAGGCTTTGGCATAGACAAGAAAGCAGAAATAGATGTTTTGCTGGAACTCTCTTGCTTTTTCCATGATCCAGCGGATGTTGGCAATTTGGTCTCTGGTTCCTCTGCCTTTTCTAAAACCAGCTTGAACTTCAGGAAGGTCACGGTTCACATACTGTTGAAGCCTGGCTTAGAGAATTGTGAGCATTACTTTACTAGTGTGTGAGATGAGTGCAATTGTGTGGTAGTTTGAGCGTTCTTTGGCATTGCCTTTCTTTGGGATTGGAATGAAAACTGCCCTTTTCCAGTCCTGTGGCCACTGCTGGGTTTTCCAAATTTGCTGGCATATTGAGTGCAGCACATTCACAGCATCATCTTTCAGGATTTGGAATAGCTCCACTGGAATTCCATCACCTCCACTAGCTTTGTTCGTCAGATCAGATCAGTCGCTCAGTCGTGTCCGACTCTTTGCAACCCCATGAATCGCAGCACGCCAGGCCTCCCTGTCCATCACCAGCTCCCGGAGGTCACTCAGACTCACATCCATCGAGTCAGTGATGCCATCCAGCCATCTCATCCTCTGTCGTCCCCTTCTCCTCCTGCCCCCAATCCCTCCCAGCATCAGAGTCTTCTCCAATGAGTCAACTCTTCGCATGAGGTGGCCAAAATACTGGAGTTTCAGCTTTAGCATCATTCCTTCCAAAGAAATCCCAGGGCTGATCTCCTTCAGAATGGACTGGTTGGATCTCCTTGCAGTCCAAGGGACTCTCAAGAGTCTTCTCCAACACCACAGTTCAAAAGCATCAATTCTTTAGCGCTCAGCCTTCTTCACAGTCCAGCTCTCACATCCATACATGACCACAGGAAAGACCATAGCCTTGACTAGATGAACCTTTGTTGGTAAAGTAATGTCTCTGCTTTTGAATATGCTATCTAGGTTGGTCATAACTTTCCTTCCAAGGAGTAAGCGTCTTTTAACTTCATGGCTGCAGTCACCATCTGCAGTGATTTTGGAGCCCAGAAAAATAAAGTCTGACACTGTGTCCACTGTTTCTCCATCTATTTTCCATGTAGTGATGGGACCAGATGCCATGATCTTCGTTTTCTGAATGTTGAGCTTTAAGCCAACCTTTTCACTCTCCACTTTCACTTTCATCAAGAGGCTTTTTAGCCCCTCTTCACTTTCTGCCATAAGGGTGGTGTCATCTGCATATCTGAGGTTATTGATATTTCTCCCAGCAATCTTGATTCCAACTTCTGTTTCCTCCAGTCCAGCATTTCTCATGATGTACTCTGCATATAAGTTAAATAAACATGGTGCCAATATACAGCCTTGACGTACTCCTTTTCTTATTTGGAACCAGTCTGTTGTTCCATGACCAGTTCTAACTGTTGCTTCCTGTCCTGCATACAGATTTCTCAAGAGGCAGATCAGGTGGTCTGGTATTCCCATCTCTTTCAGAATTTTCCACAGTTTATTGTGATCTACACAGTCAAAGGCTCTTCTTCATACCAGACCCTTATCCAATATATGGCTTGCAAATGTTTTTCTCATTTTGTGGTTGCCCTTCCCTTTCTTTTCAAACATATATTCATTTATTTGGCTGTGTTGGATCTCAGTGGTGGTGCGGGGATCTTCGATCTTTCTTGCCATGTGAGGGATGTTTAGTTGCAGCAGGTGGGATCTATTACCCTGACCAGGGATTGAACCTGGGCCCCCTGCATCGGGAGCATGGAGTTTTAGCCACTGGACCACCAGGGAACCCTGATTTTCCCTCTCTTCATAGTGTATTTTGAAGTCCAAATTTGTTTATTTATTTACTTACTTATTTATTTGATATTTAGTTCTAGCTTCCTTGTCACTGCAGCCACCACCAGGGCTGTGCAACCAGCACCATAATTCCAGGAAGCAAGCAGACTCTTTTCCCACAGTATGTTCCAGGTACTGTATCATTCTGACCAATGGAGAGAAAAGCTATGGATACTAACCACACTGCTCCAGGAAGTTGCTAGTGACATCCTGTTGATCATGGTACCTAGAACAGAGACTCCTCAGAAATCACCCTTCAAAAGTTCACATCAAAATATGATGTCCTCCTTATTTATTTTTCGTTTGGTTACTGTGCTTTAGAAAATGGTATCTAACAAACCATTGCCTGATCCAAGATTTGCATGAATGCTTTTCGTCTAAGCATTCTAAGGGGGCTTCCCTGGTGGTTCAGATGGTAAAGAATCTACCTTCAATGTGGGAGGCCTGGGTGCGATCCCTGGGTTGGGAAGATCCCCTGGAGGAGGGCATGGCAACCCACTCCAGTATTTGGGCCTGGAGAATCCCCCTGGACAGAGGAGCCTGGTGGGCTATAGTCCACAGGGTTGCAAAAAGTTGGACACAACTGAGCGGCTTTCACTTTTTCTTCCAGGAGTTTTAGTTTTAACTTTTATATTTAGGTGTTTGATCTATTTTGAATTAATTTTTGCATATGATGTGAGATAAGGGTCTACCTTCACTCTTTTACATGTGGATCTCCATTTTCTCAGCACCATTTATTTTTGAAAACAATATTCTTCCTCCATTGAATTGCGTTGGTACTATTGTCAAATGTCAATTAACTTTAAATATGAGAGTTTGTTTCAATTCAGTTCAGTTGCTCAGTCATGTCGACTCTTTTCGACCCCACAAACTGTAGCACGCCAGCCTTCCCTGTCCATCACCAACTCCCGGAGCTTGCTCAAACTCACATCCATAGAGTCAGTGATGCAATCCAACCATCTCATCCTCTATCATCCCTTTCTCCTTATTCAATCTTTCCCAGCATCACAGTCTTTTCTAATGAGTCAGTTCTTCGCATCAGGTGGCCAAAGTATTGGAGCTTCAGCTTCTGCATCAGTCCTTCCAATGAATATTCAGGACTGATTTCCTTTAGGATTGACGGTTTGTTTCTGGACTCTCAATTCTATTCCACTGACTGTGTATCAAAACTCACACTAGTACCACACAGTGTTGATTCCCATTACTTTGTAGTAAGTGTTGAAATCAGATAGTGTGAGTCCTTCAACTTTGCTCTCTTTCAAATTTGTTTTGACTCTTCTTATTCCCTTGCATTTCCATACAAATTTCAGGATCATCTTGTCCATTATGCAAGAATGAAGCTGGGAGTTTGTTAAAGATTGCATTTAACACGAACATCATTTGGGAGATATTGCCATTTTTGAAATATTGCCTTCCCGTCCATGAATATAGGCTATCTCTTCTTTTATCTAGATCTTATCTACTTTCTTTAAACAACATTTTATGGTTTTCAGAGTACTGCATTTCCTTTGTTAAATTTACTCCTAAGTATTTAACTCATTTTGATTCTATTGTAAATGGGATTTTCTTAACTTCATTTTTTTATTTGTTCATTGCTAATATATAGAAATACAGTTGATATTTGTATATTGATCTTATATCTTGCAACCTTGCTTTACTTTTTATTAACCCTAATTTTTTTTTTTTGTTGTTGTGGATTTCTTGACATTTTTCTATGTGCAAGAATTTCCTCATTCTCATCTACATGAGACAGTTCTCTTTCTTTCCAACATGGACGCTTTTCATTTCTTTTTCTTGCCTGACTGCTCTGGCTAGAACTTCCAGCACAGTGCTGAATAAAGTAGGGGGAGAAGACATTCTTATCTTGCTCCTGGTGTTAGGGCAGTGAGGGTTGCTGGGTGATTGTTGAGGAGCAGATGAGGGAGCAGGTTTAAGGGAGAGGGAACTAGGACCTGAAGGATGGCCGCAGGTCATGTGGCATGTGGCAAGAGGTCAGGATTTGGGATCTGGCAGTTCCTGGGTGATAACTGCGCCCTGAGAGAGGGTCCACTGCCCAGGACAGTGTGTGCCCTGGGAGGACCCTGGGGAAGGACTGCCTAGTGCAGGGGCTCCTCTCTTCAAGCCAGAGCCTGTCTCCTCTTCCAGAGGGCAGCCCCATGAGACCATTAGTGGGGGTGGGTGGTCAGGACATGAGAAAGATCTTTCTGCCAGGTTTGGGGAGGAGACTAACTACCAGCCAGAAGTGGTAGCTGGGTGGGGGTGGGGGACAGTGCTCAGAGCTGGACATTCATGTATTCATTCATTCAACAGACATTGATTAAGCACCTACTATGTGCTACCTTGATCTAGATTCTAAACAGAAAGGGTGACAGTTAGACAGTGAACAACAGAGACAAGGAATAAGTATATTACACAGTTCCTTAGGGACTCCTTAGGAATGGCAGAGACACCCTATTCCTGAAGATGGAACCAGCCCCTCGCTGGTGGTCCCTCGTCCGTTCCCCTTTTCCTGCCACTTTTTCCCCATCACCCCTCTTCCTCCCTTCTTTTTGGGAAATCACCCCACTGCCATCTGCGGTGGCCATCTGCTGGGTACCCACTGAAATGGCATAAGGATGGCTGCTGGGGTGGGCTGGGGCTCATTCTAGCCCTGGGTAGGCACAGTGCTGGGCGTGGGCAATCTCTGTTGCCATGATGCAGGGTGCCGCTTCCTTTGTGCCCCACTTATCTGCCAGACACAGCCTGAGGGACTGTCATGGGCTCACAAAGGCCCTGCCCTGCACTGAAGGACTCCCCAGGGCATGGGGATGAGGGTGAATAGCAGCATCTGGATAACTCACCTGGGAGGGGCAGGCCGCTCTTCCCTGTGAGCAGCACCCCCACACGAGGACTGCACACGCATGCATGCTGCTTCCAGCAGGCCTCTGAAGCTGTGTGTGAGTGAATTCCTGAATGGATGTGTATATTCCTTTGGAAGTGCATGTGTGCCCGGGTTCACTGTGTGTGCATGGATTGTGTGTACACGGATTGTGTGTACACGCCAGTTCACAGGTGTGCAGGCCTCTGAATTTGTGTGTGTGTGCCTGCATGTGCATGTGCGTGTATGTGCCTGTCCATGACTATAAGAGGGTGTGTGTTTTCACCTGTGCCTTACCATGACCACCTGTTTGTGGCCTTGTATGTCACCGTTCGACTGTGTACACGAAACTTAGCACACATATGGCAGAGGTACAGGGGTAAAGTCTGAACTTTTAGGATGTTCTGGGTCAGGTTTTCCCTGGTAATTGGTGTGCCTGAGGTTGCAGATTAGGAAGTAAAATGTGGGGCAAACCCGGACCACAAGGACTCTGTGCATGTACACTTGTGTGGCCAGAGAACAGGTGTGTGTCCCACACCACTGTAGTTGAGTTTTTGAAACACTGTGGTTCCTGTCCTTCACCCCTACGCTCCAGTATGGCAACAACAGTCAACTACTGTTGCCCAGCAAGTTTTCCACACTGAAGAAATGTGTGTGTGGGGGTCACCTCTTTCCTCCCACCCTCTACCCCTGGGGTACGTGCATGCTAAGTTATTTCACTTGTGTCTGACTCTATGACCTTATGGGCTGTAGCCCACCAGGCGCCTCTGTCCATGGGATTCTCCAGGCAAGAATACTGGAGTAGGTTGCCATGCCCTCCTCCAGGGATCTTCCTGACCCAGGGATTGAACCCACATCTCTTATGTCTCCTGCATCGGCAGGCAGGCTCTGTACCACTAGGGCCACCTGGGAAGCCCCAGCTCAGGGGCACCCTGGTTTTTAAGAACTAAGGTCTCAGATGAGACTCCCAGGCAGTGGTCTCCTCTTTTTCCTCAATTCCCCCAAGCCCAGGCTGGGAAGAGGTGACGTGGGGGATGTGTATACTGAGTTGTGGGCAGGTAGGGGGTGTAGAAGATATTTGGCAGGGCAGTGGCAGCTCTGGGGCTAAAGAAAAGGCCCGGGGTGCCACCCATGGAGCAGGGCCCGAGGGGTGAGCGGGGCTGGGGCCCCCTTTTGGGGAGGAGTTCTGGGTGGGAGGGGCTGGCAAGGAGGGAGGCAGTTAATGCAGGGAGGGAGAGATCAGAGAGGCCTGGAGAGCAGGAGCCACAAGGCCCTGTGCACCGCGAGACTTGGGTTCGTGCAACTTTCTTGCGCCTGTTCCTCACAGCTGACTCCAATTTACAGATGAGGCAAGTCAGGCTCGTGGAGCTTCATCCTACTGGTCAGCCCAGACCAGAATGGCCAGGCCACAGACCCAGGGCTGGACCACGGCCCCAGCCAAAGGGACAGGATATTTCCCGTGCTCAGAGGTGAGGTTCTGGACTAAGAGGTTGGGGTGAGGGATGGGGTGGCCCCTTTAGAGCAGCAGGGGAGTTGCTCTGAAACAGAGCATCAGAGACATGTGAAGGGAGACAACTTGACCTGCTTGGGTGGCGATAGCCACTGGGGACACCCATAGAGGGGCCAGTGAGAGGGGCCTGAGTGGACAGGCTTCCGAGCCCACCCGAGACACCCTCTGGGGACTCCCAGAAAGACTTGAGTGTCTCTGGGGGTTGGTGAAATACTGCAACATGCAGGTGAGGTGGGGAACCAGCAAGAATCATGTACTGCGGCTACTGTGGCCTCATTTACTGTGGCACACAAGTAGGGGTGCTGGAGTATTTGGGGGTTCCTCACTCAAGCTGGAGGAAAAGGGGGTGCCACAGTCCGCACAAGCCCCTTAGGAACTTGACTCTGGGTTCAAATTCCAGCTCTGCCTCCTCCACCTTGGCCAAGTATGCCTCACCAACCACTCTCAGCCTCAGTTTCCACATCTGTAAAATGGGGCTAATAATACCATCTGCCCTATAGCAGCAGTCCCCAAGATTTTTGACACCAGTTTTGTGGCAGAGTTTTTCCACAGATAGGGGTGTAGAAGGATGATTTCAAGATGATTCAAGCACATTACATTTATTGTGCACTTTATTTCTATTACTATTACATCAGTTCCATCTCAGATCATCAGGCGTTAGATCCCGGAGGTTGGGGACCCCTGCCCTATAGGACTGTTTTGAGGCCTTAATGAGATAATTGGTTCAAAGTGCTCATTAGAACAGGGCCTGCCAGGGAGGACAGGCAAGCCTGAAGCCTCTGTCGAGTGGACTGTACTCCCTCCCTCTGCACCAAACTCCAGGCCAGAGGTGTCACCCTGTAATTATCTTTCGGGGCACAGACCCCCGTGGTATTTCTGGTGAGTTTATGAGCCTGGGAGATTAGCTGCTCTGAGAAGAAACTCGTCCTCCCTGGCCTGGGGAGGGATGGGGTGCCAGGGTGAGCTGTGTGTGGAAGTGGCCATGAGCGATGCTTTATGGGGCCTGTAAAAGCTGCTGACCCCGCTCCTGGACTTAATGAGATGAACAGGGCCCTGGCAGCCTCCAATAACCTGCAACTCCAGCTGAGCTCAGCTGACCTGACACGGGGAAGGGACAGGCCTCAGCTCTGCCCTGAGACCCAGGCAGGTTCAGGTGAGGGGCACAGAGGAGGGGGGCAAAGAGGCCCACGCCCCACATCCTGGGGTGCAGAAGCACTGGACACAGACCCCAAGCCCTCCCTGCCCAGCTGGGGCGGCATGGGTGCAGAATCAGACAGGCCCGGGGCCTGTGGGGTCTTGGACAAGCCAGTTCCTGTCCTGGGCCTGTTTCCTCATCCGTGGTGCAGCGATTAGAATCCACATCTGTGGATTGTCCTGAGATTTGAGGAGAAGAATGAGTGAGCCTGGTGCTCAGAGCCAGGGCCCCAGTAAAGTGCTGATAGCTTGGGTCCTCAGGGTACTCCCCGCTTGGTCCCTCAGCCGAGGTTCGTCTGTGTTTGGGCCTCTGCTCCCCAGAATGAACTGGGGTGCAGTGTGCCTGAGCTGGGGGGCGAGCAGAGGCTGTGCTGCTTGGGTCTTCAAGAATGGAGAGGAATGTGAGGGGTGGAGGAGGGCAGACGGTGGCGGGGCCTACACTCAGACTACGCACCCCACCGCCTGGGTGGAGTGCCAGCGTCTCTCTGGGGACCTTCTGCTAGGCTGGCTGGTCAGGACAGGACATGGTCTTTCCACTCAGCCATGCTCATCTCTCTGTCCATCTGTCCAGGGACCTCTGTCAGCAAATGTCCCTTGGCACTTCCTCAGGGACAGCCCCTTACAATCTGTGTTTTTTTCCAATCTTTATGACACTCTGTGCAGACGAGGAACCTGAGGCCAGAGGGACCAAGCCCCTTGATTCTGAGTAAGGGCAAATGTAGAAGTCCACCCCATCCAGTGCCCTGTGTCCTTGGCGCCTCCTGCAGGTTTGGGCTGGAATAGAAGGGAAGTGGGGGTTGGGGGACTTCCCAAGCATTAGGTATCTGCACCTGCCTGGCTCAGCCCTTACAACTCAACCTCAGCTTCCCTGCCCAGCACTCCAGGTCTCCATGGGGGCCAGAGTCGGCTCTGAATCTGACTCAGTTTTTGAGCACTCTCTGTTCCTCTCTTCTGCCCCTCCCCCTTTCCCCCAGCTTGGGGGGTGAAAGCAGTTGGGCACATCAAGGGGCCATCCCCCCAGACTCCTCCCTCCTCTCTCCCACCTTGTGAATTGCTCCTTCACCCACTAACTTCAAGTCTTTTTTTTTTTTTTCTTAAATCAAAGTCTGAGCAGTCATCAGACCAATGCATTGCCTTAAGAACGTGGAAGAGATCCCACTTTGAGGGGGCTGGCCTGAGAATCCCATGGACAGAGGAGTCTGGCAGGCTACAGTCCATAGGACTGCAAAGAATCAGACACTACTGAAGCGCTCACTTTGGGTGGGATGGGCCTGGCCCTCCTCTCTCTTGCTCTCTCAGCTCTGCTTCTGGTGTGACAGACAGTCCCTACTTTCCCACAGGGTGTGTGGGAGGACCTAGTGAGACCCAGAAAAGCCCCTAGAAAAGGGCCTGGCACATAGTAGGCCCTTGGCTCAGGGGAATTCCCTTGCTCTGACCCCAGCCCAGGCTCACCCCCAAGATGGCCTCCAGCTTTGCATGAGGGGTGGCCTCCCTGATTCCACCGCCGCTTCTTTGCCAGGCACCGTCCAGCAGTCAGATCTGCCCTCTGGTGGGGTCTACTGAGGACCTGGGTGGTCCCAGACCTCCTCCCAAGAGTGTCCCTTTGCTTATGGGGATGTGGCCCCAGGGGATGTCTGTATGTGCTCACCTTTGGGGAGGTAGTGTGGGGACAGCCTGTCTCAGGGCCCTCCCACGTGGCTTGCACCCACCCTGCCCTCTCCCGGGCAGGCTTCTGGACCCCAGTCAGTCACCCCCCACCACCTGGTGGGACCCGGACTATCTAGGACTCATCTAGTAAGACTGATCGCATCCTATGAAGCAGCAGAGTGCAGTGGTTGGAGCCCAGCTTCTGGTGCTGGGTTGGCTGGGGTTCACATCCCAGCTCCTGTTTCCAAGCTGTGTGATCTTGGGTAAATTGCTTAACCTGTCTGTACTTCACACACCTGAAATTTGCCCCTCACTGATGAGGCAATTGCCCCACTGTCCCCACCCAACAGAGGAGGAAACAGTGGTCTCACTGCCTGATTCCAGGGGCCTCTGCTTACTCAACCCAGCCTCCTAACCAGAGGCCACAGGAAGGGTCTGTTACTGGTGGGAGGTACACCAGGCAGGGCCATGGCAGGGTGCGGGTCTGGTCTGGCTGTCCCTCAGAGGCCTGGTGAGCCCTGGCCTTACCAGAGACCCAGTTGGACGAGAACTCCAATTAAAGGTAATTCCCCTTTTTCCTACCTTGAAATTCCTATTGATTTCCTCCCTAAATAGAAATTCCCATTGATTCCTTGTCTGTTCAGATTAGTGTCCTTGGCTGTGGCCTTCAGTGCATAATATCTCCCCGCTTCCACCCAGGCCCCAATAACTCTCCCCAAGGTGACCCTGCCACCCACCCTGTGCTGGGCCCCATGGCTTCCCAGCTGGGCTGGGGGACAGTGGGTGGAGAGGGGGCCTGGACAGGGCTCTGGCCTCCCTCTGATAGCCATCATCCTACTTCTGCCCTTAATGGAGATGAGAAGGGGAGCAGAGATGGAGATGTCACTAGAGTTGGACATGGAACCACCTTGTCAGACCTGCCTTTGCCCATGAACTGTTGGTCTGTTGCCCCACAGAGACTCACAGAGGCATCAGTGCTAGGCATCAGCTGCCCACATGGTCCAGGGGGCAGCCCTGCCCTCCCCCAGGCTCCTCTGCTCAGACTGGCGCACAATCACTGGCTGTTATATTTTCAGTTTGGGGAACTTGTTGATGTCACTCACACTGGTAGCTTGAAATCAACCATGGTGGGAGAATTTATACCATGTAAATTGGCAAATGCAACCACTCAGGGGGCCTTCTGGGTGGTGCCAGTGGTAAAGAACCTGTCTGCCAATGCAGGAGACATGAGAGACCCGGGTTCGATCCCTGGGTCAGGAAGATGCCCTGGAGAAGGAAATGGCAACCCACTCCAGTATTCTTGCCTGGAGAATCCCATCAACAGGCTGTCCCAGAGCCTGGTGGGCTATAGACCATGGGGTCGCAAAGAGCTGGACACAACTGAAGCAACTTAGCACCACTCAGGGTCTTTCTCCTTTCATTCCAATTGTGAAAGAGAGCCTGTTCTTAAGCTTTATCAGCACACCACTGCCCCAGACTCCATCGCCCGCCTCTCATTCCTACCCAGGAATACTGGGTGCCTCTAGCTTTCTGAACTTTGGGAAGATCCCTTGGAGGAGGGTGTGGCAACACACTCCAGTACTCTTGCCTAGAGAATCCCATGGACAGAGGAGCCTGGCGGGCTGCAGTCCACGAGGACTGAAGTGACTTACCATCAGCTTTCTGAACACAGTGATTTCCTTCCCAGCTCCCTGCCTTGGCCGTGCTGTTCCCTCTGTCTGGAATGACCTCCCCGTCCTTTCCTCCATGGGGAGATCCTTGATGACCCTGCTTGATTTCCTTTCTCTTCGTGTCCCTCTGCAAGGCCTGGGCTGGGTGTACAGGGTTCAACAATACGAAGACAGGCAGGCCCCTGTCCTCAGGCAGCTTGCAGTTGGGGGCCCCGGCTCAGAGCCAGCTGGGTCCCCAGGAGCTGGGAGGGCTTGGGCAGTCACATGCTCCTGCAGCCCTCGGTGCCCTCTCTGTGCAGTGGGTCAGAACAACCCAAATCGTGGTCACCGCTGCCCCTGGGAGCAGGACTGAGCCTGCTGTGGGCTGGTGTCAGCTGGCTTAATGCTCTTACCCATGAGGAGATACGGATGCTTTCCTCATTTTTCCAGGAGGAAGATGAGACAGAGAGAGGCGAAGGAACTGCCCTGACTCAGGTCACACTGCTGGTAAGTTGAGGGGCTGGGATTTGAGCCTGCTGCGTGCATACCCATCCCACCCCTGAGGGCCGTCGGCAGGGATGAAGCCCACCCTGTGTCCAGGAGGACACCCGGTTCTCCTCTGGAACGCTGGCCAGTCTGGGTTAGAATGGTCCAGGTCTGGCGTGCCTCTCCCATCAGTCTGGGGCTTCCTCCAGGTGGGGGTCTGCATCTGATTCTCGTCTGTCCCAGTGTCCAGCCTGGGGCCAGACACTGAGGAGGCAGGAGGAAGAATCTGAGAAGTGGTCTTGGATAAGGGTGAGCAGGTGACTGGGGGAGAAGGAGGGTGCTCAATCACTCAATCATGTCTGACTCTTTGTGACCCCATGGACTGTAGCCCACCAGGCTCCTGTGGTAGGCTACAGAGGAAATTTCCATAGAAATTTCCAGGCAAGAATACTGGAGTGGGTTGCTATTTCGTACTCCAGGAGATCTTCCTGACCTAGGGATTGAACTCGTGTCTCCTAGGTCTCCTGTATTGGCAGGCAGACTCTTTACCACTGTGCCACCTGGGAAGCCTGAGGAGGGAGGAGGAGCCATAACTCATCTGGCCCCCCCACTCCCAGCCCCCACTTAACCCTATGGGGGGACCCTGCCTCATGCAGTAACTGCTGCCTGCCTCCATTCCCCTACCACTAGAATTGGAACCTAAAGCTGCCCCCAGCTGGTACTGGTTGGAGGTAAAAGGAAAGAAAGGATGGTGATGACAAAGGATGTTTCCTGCGTACCTAAGGCATGTTTGACTTTTAATGTTTGGTGTTTCCACATCAGCCTTCTCATGTGAGGACTGCCAAACCCAGGAAGTCCACCTGGACCTTCAGACCAGGAAACTGGCATGTCCAAAGTCATGTGAAAGTAATTTCTGGAGTGCTTGCTTTGAGTCAGACCTGCCTGACACTGGCCTCTGCATCACCAGGGTCCTGTAATAGCAAAGGCAAAAGTCTTGGGGTCCCTCAGATCTGGGTTCAAAACCCAGCGCTGCTTCCTGCATATGCACCATGTGATGGGGACAGATGACGTCAATTCTCAGAGCCTCAGTGTCCTCAGATCCTGTCCCCCTGGGCTGGGGCCAGAATCTAGGGAGATCTGGTTTGTAAGCCTGTTAGTGCTGAACATTGCCCAGCATAAGGGCTCTGTATGGGATGGCTGTTCTTCCCTCTTTTCCCAATACCGTCCAGACCCTGCCTGGTCCCCCCAACCTCTGACCTGTGTTCAAAAATGAGGCTGACCTCCTAAGGAGCCTGGACATTCAGGTCTCACCCCTGCACCTGGTCCAACCTCACACTTTCACCCTCTTGGCTTTGGGCTGACCTCTGTCCAGACCAACCGTGACCTGAGATGGTTCTAAACCAGACTCTATGGGAATAGTCCCTTGGTCCCTCCCATTGTTCTACTAATGGCTCTGGATTCCAGGGCCTCCATCCCTGTAGGACTTTGAGCCTCAGTCCTCTCTCTGTTAAATGGGAACGATTGTACCTCCGGGCTCACATTCAGGGCCTAGGTAAGGTGGTGGTGTTGGTGATGGGGGCAGGGGTGCTCAGCAGAGCGGTTGCCACAGCCACTGGGACCTCAGGATCAGGTCCTAGGGGGCAAGGTGTCTTAATGACTGTTTTAAGAGCTGAGGTTTATGGAGTGTTGAGGATTTTCCATGCGTGGTCTCCCCATATCCTCCAGCAACCCCATGAGGCTGCTCCTATTAATATCACCAGACACAGCTGCTAAGAGGCAGGGGTGGGGTTTGGTTACTCGCCGCAGGGACCCTGCTCCCACCACAATACAAATCACAAAGCTTCCCCTGTCTTTCTGTAAAGCTGATTCTCTGTCTGATGTGCAGACATTTTTGTGATGGGTATAACCTGATTATTTCCCGATTAATCACTCACCATAGCTAATTCACTCTTCCCATTGATCCCAACTCCTCTGGAAGGGTGCCCCCTCCCTCTCTAAGGGCCGCCCCGATGCTGATGGGCACCTCTGAGAGTGCCAGGCGGGGGTCTGGTTGAACTTGCAGAGGTTCATTTGGTTGCAGGAGGGCAGGTTGTGTGGGTGGCAGAGGCTGTGGTCTGTGCAGGCCTGGTGTGGGAGGCATGCTCGCTCTACCTGGAAAACAGTGACCCATCTGGCAGCATCAGTGGAACCCCCTACCCCAAATAGTCACCCATTCTTTCCACAAATAGTGATGGAGCACCTGTGGAGTGCCAGGCCCCGTGCAGTGCCTTCCCCTAAGCAAATGGCGCCTGTCCATAGCTGTGTGCCTGTGTCTGCATACGGAATTTGTTTATATTCATTCATTCACTCAGTCATGGAGCATGGACTACGTGTAGATAGATCTGTACCCTCACAGAGCATCTCTCCTGGTTGGGGAAACAGATGATAGACAAACACCTCGACAGGGTCAACTCCGAAAGTCTCCAGGGCCATGAGCAAGTGACTGGGGTGTCAGGGCTGGCTCTCTTAAGAGTTGTTTTTGGAACTGCGAAGATTTCAGGGGAGAGCATTCCTGGAGGAGGGAACAGCTAGTGCAAAGGCCCTGAGGTGGAAATGAACTTGGCT